>JBBDGP010002823.1:2452500-2580000 GCA_037952835.1 Lithobates septentrionalis
GTTCCTAAAATGCTTTGTTAATTGCCATCCTGAACATGGAGAGCACTCTCTGTGCCACAACTGAGGTATGGGATCGCAGGTAAGTACCAGCCCCCTGGATGTCACGATCCCCCACTTAATTTTACAATTTCCCATGCAACCTTCCTTCACATCATAGCCCCAACACCTCTGGCCCTCCTTTACATCACAGCCTCTTTCAGCTCTTTTTATATATATATATATATATATATAAATTTCCCATCAAACCACAGATCCTTGAAATTCCATCGCTATGTACCTACGCGTGAACTGGTTTCTCCAATGAGATTGATTTATTTCTAAGTACTTTCTAATTAAATATATATGGATGTTCATCACAGCCCAGATTTTTGCAATAGCACTGATGCCTTCCTTCAAACGATCGCATAGCAGAAAACTTGCTCTGTTTTAAAGGGTGGCACCATTGGTGTAAACATTGTTGCGTTATTTCCAAAATCTGGGTGGCGATGGCAAAACCTTTTTCTCCAATGAGATTGCCAGACCTGGAAAGCCCCCCGTTGCACTGCAAAGCCCAGCTACCTCAAACACGGGATCCCATGTTTTATTTATTTGTAAATGCTTGTAACTATATTTGTATGTTCATCAAAGCCCAGATTTTTGCAATAGCACCGATGTGTTCCTTTAAACCAGGGATATGCAATTAGCGGACCTGCAGCTGTTCCAAAACTACAAGTCCCATCATGCCTCTGCCTCTGGGTATCTTGCTTGTGGCTGTCAGGGTCTTGCTATGGTTATTGGAATGTGTAGTTCTGCAACAGCTGGAGGTCCACTAATTGCATATCCCTGCTTTAAACGATCGCATAGCAGAACACTTGCTCTGTATTAAAGGGTGCTTCCATTGGAGTAAACATTGTTGCTTTATTTCCAAAATCTGGGTGGTGATGGCAAAACCTTTTTCTCCAACGAGTTTGCCTGACCTGGAAAGCCCTCCGTTGCACTGCACAGCACAGCTACCTCAAACGCGGGATCCCATGTTTATTGCTAAGTACTTGTAAGTATATTTGTATGTTCATCTAAGGGCAGATTTTTACAATAGCACCAATGTGTTCCTTCAAACGACCGCATAGCAGAACAGGTGCTCTGTTTTAAATGGTGCGAGCATGGGAGCAAACATTCTTGCGGTATTGAAAAAACAAAAAAAACCCGTTTTTCTCCAATGAGATTGCCTGACATGGAAAGCACGCTTGCAGTGCACAGCTACCTCAAGGAACAATGGTAAGGGGGCATTGGCATGCCACGTTTGTAAATATATATATATATATATATATATATATAAAAATATAGATCCTCTTGAGTTTTTGGGGTGCACACAGCAATGTAAGGGGTGGGGGTGTAGCAAAAGAATAACAGGTGTGGGCAGAAAGGGGAACTGCCTAGCAGGTGTGCAAGAGGAAACAAGATAAGCAAACGGTGTGTCTAAACATGAACCCCCCCTGTGGGCGGGGCCAGGGGTTGTGGCTATCATGATGGTGCCACTAGGGGGTGTGGCCAGCTGTATTGACCCCCCCAAAGGGGTGTGGCTATGATGATGAACCCCCAGGGGGTGTGGCAAGCTGTATGTTCCCCAAAGGGGCGTGGCTACGTTGATGGAACCCCCCCAGGGGTGTGGCTATGATGGGCCCCAGGGGGCATGGCCAAGGTGATGGGCGTGGCCAGGTGTATGGGCCCCAGGGGGCGTGGCCAAGGTGGTGGGCGTGGCCAGGTGTATGGGCCCAGGGGCGTGGCCAAGGTGGTGGGCATGGGCACATGGATGGACCCCAGGGGGCGTGGCCAGGGAGGGACCTTGTGGGCCCCCCAGGGGTGCGGTGCTAGCTGTATGGATCCCCCTGGGGTGTGTGTGGTGCTCCTGTGGAAAAATAGGTTGGATAGTGGAATAGTCATTTGAAGCTGAAATTGTACTTTTGCTGGGAAAGAAAGAAAGAAAAAGAAAGAAAGAAAAAAAGAAAGAAAGAAAGAAAAAAAGAAAAAAAAGAAAGAAAAGAAAAGGAAAGAAAAGAAAGAAAGAAAGAAAGAATTTTCACCAGGGAACCGGTGAGGAGCACGTTTTAGAAGCTGTAGAACAAGCCATCAAAATTTTTTTGGACACTTTTTTTTCTTCACCTGAAAATTTCCAAGGGGAGGTGACAGGAGTGTGTTTCAGGTCATTTAGAACATGCCTGTGTACTTTTTGGGGGGTGATTTTTTTGAACCCTAACATATTTTTTTCACCCACATTTAAACACAGAAAGTACAGGGGCCATGAAATCACCTTTAAAATGATCCTGTGGAAATTTGGGGGTATGATTTTTGGGGGCCCATACATTTTTGGGGTGACAAAAAAAATTGCCATCCTGGACACAGAGGGGCTGGGGGGCATAAAAAAATCACTTGTTCGGTTGTTGTAGTACAATGTGTGAATGTATTTATATAACTTGTTTCTATAACAAATAAAAAAAAGATTATGTGAATATATTTGTATTTATATAACTTGTTTATAAAACTAATAAAAAAAAATTGAAAACAAAACAATGAGCTAGATTATTTAAGGATACTTATATTGGGTTATAATTAATTAAAACAAAATTTGCCATTGCTCCTTACTCCAAGACAAGTAGTGATATGGTTGGGTTTCAAACCAGTGAACCTTATCATAGGCAAGAGTGCTATCCACTGCACCACTGTGACTACACATATATTTATTTGGACTATTAGTTAATTTAACCACTAAGATTATCAACACACATATTGGGATTTCACATATAGATAGGTGCACTAAACTTTGTGGAGGACATAACATAACATAAAAAAATGTATGGTGTCACTACAAAAAAGTCTATTTATATAGCAAAGTGTATATACAAAAAATCCTCTATCTATCCATCTAAAATATAGATATGTCGTTCGCTAAGTTTAGTGCACCTAACGTCTATGTTTCTATAGCCCTTTAAAGAAAAAAAATTAGATACAATGAATGAGACAGTCATTGTTGTGGTTGGGTTTTAATCCCGTGACCCTCAGTACTACTAGGCAAGAGTGCTGCCCGCTACACCACTTTACATACAATTTAAAAAAAAAAAAAAAAAAATTCATTTACAATGACAGGTTGTGTCATGGTTGTGTTTCAAACCAGTGACCCCCCTTTACTGCCAGGCAAGCATGCTTTACACTACACCACTGTGACTAGATGCATATAAATCAATGCAATAAAATGGTTTAAAGACATAATTGAGGGAGGGCTATTGTAGTACAGTCTTTACTAAAATGTGCATTTATCCAGCTGTGACAACATTGAATAAAGTATTCACATACAATGAATGCACTATATATATTCACATATAGATCGGTGCACTAAACTTAGTGCAGGCTTTGAATCAGTGACTCTTCACTGCTGCACTAGAGAGTTATAGCCGCTATGACTAGAAATATACAGATATGCAATAAAATCATTTAAAGACAACATTGAGGGAGGGCTATTGTAGAACAGTCCCATTTGTATAGTGTCACTGCTGGATAAATGCTCATATATCTATATGCAGATATGCTATAAAATGATTTAAAGACATAATTGAGGCAGGGCTCTTGCCATTTATAGCCATTTAAAAATTACAATGATATACAATGAATGAGACACAAAATATCAGAGGTGGGTTTCAAACCACTGACCCTCTTCACTGCTAGACAAGAGTGCTAGCCACTAGACCACTGTAAATATACATATATGATTGAGGACTATTCATTTATTTAACCACTAATAAAAAATAAGACACAATGAATGACATAGTTATTGTCGTAGTTGGGTTTCAAACTAGTGACCCTCGGTACTGCTAGGCAAGAGTGCTGCCTGCTACACCACTTTATATATGATTAGAAAAAAAAATATTCATTCATTTATTTTAGAACAGTCCTATTTGTATGGTGTCACTGCTGGATAAATGCACATATATACCTATATGCAGATATGCAATAAAATGATTTAAAGACATAATTGATTCAGGGAGCTAGCCATTAATAGCCATTTAAAAATTAAAATGATATACAATTAATGTGACACAAAACATCAGAGTTGGGTTTTGAACCACTGACCATCTTCACTGTTAGGCAAGAAGTGCTAACCACTAGACCACTGTGACTATACATGTATGAATGAGGACTATTCGTTTATTTAACCACCAATAATATTAGCTATATATATATATAGTTTGGTTTAGTGCACCTAACGTCTAGGTTTCTATAACCCTTTAAAAAAAAAAATAAGACACAATGAATGACATAGTTATTGTCGTAGTTGGGTTGCAAACCAGTGACCCTTGGTACTGCTAGGCAAGAGTGCTGCCTGCTACACCACTTTATATATGATTAAAAAATATATATCTATTCATTCATTTATGTTAGAACAGTCCTATTTGTATGGTGTCACTGCAGGATAAATGCACATATATACCTATATGCAGATATGCAATAAAACGATTTAAAGACATAATTGATTCAGGGAGCTAGCCATTAATAGCCATTCAAAAATTACAATGCTATACAATTAATGTGACACAAAACATCAGAATTGGGTTTTGAACCACTGACCCTCTTCACTGCTAGGTAAGAGTGCTAGCCACTAGACCACTGTGACTAAACATATATGAGGGAGGACTATTCGTTAATTTAATTTAATTTCTATAGCCCTTTTAAAAAAAAAAAATTAAGATACAATGAATGAGACAGTTATTGTTGTGGTTGGGTATCAAACCAGTAACCCTCGCTACTGCTAGGCAAGAGTGCTGCCTGCTACACCACTTTACATACAACTGTGGAAAAAAAAATGCAATAAAGATATGCAATAAAAAATTTTTTAAGACAACATTGAGGCATATTGTAGCACAGTCCTATTTGTATGGTGTCACTGCTGGATAAACGCACACATATATCTACATGCAGATATGCAATAAAATGATTTAAAGACATAATTGAGGCAGGGCTCTTGCCATTAACATTCATTGTATATCATTTTAATTTTTAAATGGATGAGACACAAAACATCAAAGTTGGGTTTTGAACCACTGACCATCTTCACTGCTAGGCGAGAGTGCTAGCCACTAGACCACTGTGACTATACATATATGAATGAGGACTATTCGTTAATTCAACCACTAATAATATTACCTATATATAGTTTGGTTTAGTGCACCTAACGTCTATGTTTCTTTAAAAAAAATAAAAAATAAATTAAGACACAATGAATGAGATGGTTATTGTCGTAGTTGGGTTTCAAACCAGTGACCCTCAGTATTGCTAGGCAAGAGTGCTGCCCGCTACACCACTTTATATATGATTAAAAAAAAAAAAATATATATATATATTATATTCATTTATTTATTTATTTTAGAACGGTCCTATTTGTATGGTGTCACTGCTGGATTAATGCACATATATACCTATATGCAGATATGCAATAAAATGATTTAAAGACATAATTGAGGCAGGGCTCTTGCCATTAATAGACATTTAAAAATTACAATGATTTACAATGAATTTGACACAAAATGACATGGCTGGGTTTCAAACCACTAACCCTGTTCACTGCTAGGCGAGAGTGCTAGCCACTAGACCACTGTGACTTTAAATAGATTCAAGTCTGCAATAAAATTATTTAAAGACCCAAGTGAGGGAGGGCTATTGCAATACAGTCCTTTTTGTATGTTGTCATAATGGATAAATGCACATTTTAGTAAACTATATCACATTCTTTAAATATGAATAGATTTGATATTCACATTATTTTTATATAGATAGATCTATCGATATAGATAGATATATCTATCTAATTTCACATTTAGATGTGTCCTTCATTAAGTTTAGTGCACCTAACATCTGTTTTAACTGAGTTATAAATAACATAACATAAAGAGAGTTTCCCAATTACACTGCATTTTACTTTTTAGGAGTTGCAATTTCGTGCCGTGTAGTGTGTAGTATTAGATTTTGATTTGTAATGTCAGGATGACACCTGGTGGACATTTTTCACAATGCAGACTTTTTCATTCTATCTGTTCACTTGTGATACAAGGGTGACATCCAGTGGTGATTTTGTTTGTTGCAGGCATGCATTTTTCTCTTTAAAAACGGGGCTTATTTCCATTTCTTTTACAGCTGAATTAATAGACAAAGCATACGAATTTTAAAAATGTATGCGTGCCAAGCTGTCAAGACTGTTCTTGCACATATTCCTTGGTGGTTCAACCCTCGATTTGGTTTCCAAAATTGCTATAAAAACGTAGCCTGATAGAGGAATTTAACTCATACAAATCAATAAATTCTAAAAAAAATTGCTAGAAGTTCTTTTATCTCAATTTGGACAGAGGCTAATCCATGGGCAAGGACCCTGCCATTAGCCAAAGGGACTTGTAGGTCATGTATTATTATAGTAACTACATTTGGCCCAGAGTCATCTGAGCCCACCAAGAGTCAAGCCTGCAAGCAAACACACTGAGAAGCTTGACTCTGCACGAAAAGAGTCAACCAAAGGCGACTCTAGCGGGCGATTGTCAATTTTTTCACCACGGTTGATTCAAAGTCTTTTTGGGCTAAACGGCTGCTACAAAGGGTCATCTCAGCCCTACAGACGCGGTCGATAGATACCCCTCAAAGAATTGTCTTACTCTCTCGTCTTCCAGGAGGGCCAAATTCAATCTCCAAATACCCCTCCCCCTAGGTGCCATGTCTGGGGCATTCAGAGTCACAGATAGAATACAGTGATCAGAAAACTCCACTGCCCGACACACAGGTGCCGAAAAAGCGGAGTCTCCCTTTAAAAAAACCTATCTATCCTACTCTGAGTATTACCTCGCTGAAAAGTGAACCCCGTGCTGTCTGGGCAGCGCTTAATGTGCGCATCTACCAGACCTGCTTCCCTAACTATCGTATTAAGAAAAAGGGTGTCATAGCCCAGCTTATCTCTGAAACCTCTCCTGTCTTTAGACCTAGTAATGGTGTTGAAATCACCTCCAAAGATAACCTGCTAGGCCGTAAAAGAAAAGGCTTAATCTTTGTAAAGAGGCATTTCCTGTCCCACTTCGTCTGGGGACCATAGATGTTAATCAGGCGCAAGTCCTGCCCCTTCACAGAGACGTCTAAGACCATGCATCTCCCTATCTCTACCTCAATTACCTGCCGGAACGTTACCATACCAGAAAAAAGGACTGCAACTCCGCTGTAAGGCTCGGTTGCATGAGACCAAAATGAGGGACCATGTCTCCACTCCTTCTTTGCCAGATGTATATCGGCCAGACTACTCAGATGGGTTTCTTGAAAAAACAAAATGTCAGCATCAAACTCGCTGAGCAACAATAAGGCCATATGACGAGCACTTACTGATCTTAAACTGGCAACATTAATGGTTGCCACTTTTAACGGAGTGGGAACTGCCATTAGGGTAGTTGAGGCAGCCATTTCTTAGCCTGACTACTCCCTCTTCCTGGAGAACCAGTGCGCTTTGTTGCACCCTGGCACTCATCCTCCATAGAGGATGCAGAACTCAATGAGTCCCATTCATCCTCATCATCTGACAGGACCTTAAACTTATTTTCCAAAGGCAAAACTTTAGGATTTAAGGTAACTGAACCCCTTTTTTCCTTCTTTTGCCCCTCCTCTTCCTATCCTCCACCCACTCCATATCATCCTTACACAAACCAGACTCAACAGCCTCCACACACCTATCCTCCCCTTCACCCCCCCCCCCCCACTCCCCCTTCCCTTATCTACCACCAGGCCAGCCTCTCCACCATCCTCCCCACTCCTCTGCACCCCACGATCCTCAATAGAAACCCTGCAGCATCAGGGGAGGGGGATTGGCACCACGCCTGACGCACCAGCCTCAGCACCTCTTGCTGCCTCTGCAATTTTAGAAGACACAGACACAGAAGGATTGGACACATTTTCGGCAACTGATACCTTACCTACAGAAGACGTGGGCACACTGGGTAAACGCACAGACTGGGGAGACACAGACACATTAGGTATTGGCACAGACTGAGGCATCACAGACTGGGGAGACACATTAGGTATTGGCACAGACTCAGATGGACTCACAGGCACCACAGCTGCTGAGCTCTGAGCATCCTCCATGTCCAGGCGGAAGAACTCTCTCATGAGCTCAGGATTGTTGTGCATTGCCTCAGGACACTGACTGTAAGGATGTCCCACCGCATTGCACAGATTGCACCTGATAATATTACAGTCCTTCGCCAAATGTCCTATACCCTGACACAGAGAGCACTTCATCACCAGACAGGAGGATGCAAGATGCCCTTTATCACCACACTTATTGCAGAGCTTTGGCTGGACTGTCCCTCCCCAGGAAAGCTGAGGATGGCAGATGCTGGACGACATTATCAACGACCTTTAATTTTAGCTGCACAGACCATCCCCCCGTCCATATTCCCCGATCGTCCACAATCTTTTTTAGGGGGCTCAGGACCTTTCCATACCTCCTCAAAGAAACAGATAAATCCCCTTGTGGTATGGACTCATTGCGGACCAAAATTGTGACCATTTTAATGAGGGGCTGGCGTGATACAAGCTTTGGGATGAGCCCTTTCCAGTCCGGCAGGCCCCTACACATGTGCTCATACTTCTCCCAAAATATGTCCAAAGACTTCGGACGGATAAAGGACAAATCATACTCATAGGAACCTGCCGGACTGATCAGAGCGAAGATATCTGTGGGTGTAAACCCCATCTGCAGAATCTTATCCACCACTGCCCTCCTATGTGGGGGGATTCCACCGCCTTCCCATTTTAACTGAACAACATTCCTCCTTTTAAACAGGGAGGAAGATAAACCATTATCATGCTCCTTCCCTGCTTGCTGCCCCTTCCCAGAACCTGTAGCAGCAACACCAGCATAAGTTTTTCTAAAAACCAGCAGCATTTGCAGTCTTGTTCTTAGACACATTCAAACCTGCTGGCAGAGAGTCTGAATCAGCTGTGATAGCAGTCTTCTGATTAGCAGAGGCAGGACCCTCCCCCTCCGCCGAACACACAGTTTCTTTTCTGGGATCAATCACAGTCATGGCTGCTGCAGACTCCTGGAAAGTTGTAACACTACTGCACCCAGCATCTCCTCCACCATTCACAGGAACAGCCGCCGTGCCTGGTCCAGGCAAAGTCTCTGTATTGTCCATGGACCTCTCTACAGACTGAAGCTGACAGTTATTAGCAGATGTTATTGCATGCTGTGTATTATCTATGGGTCTGGGCTGACTGCCTGCAGCACTACAACCCTCAGCAAGCACATTGTCATTAAAGTTCACACCATCCTGCGCACACACTGTACCTGCACCTTGTCTCTCCACAGGTTTTTCTTCCACAGGGCTAGGAACAGCGTCCACCTTCTCCTCATCATCCTGGGAAGCCACATTCGGAGGTGATTCAAGCTTATTGATAAAATCCAGCATGCCAGAACCTTCAACCTCCTGCTCAGATGTTTCATATTGCTGGGGAGTGAAGGGGACAGAGGCCTCCACCATTGAGGACTCAGCAGATGTCTGAGGTTTTGAAGAGCTGGGCTCATCCTCCGGGCCCATTTTCGCACTATCTGCTGTCTATACCTGCATCTCCTCACTGGTCTCCTCACCCTCCATGCAGGAAGCAGCTCCTCTTCTCATTTGGCTGAATGTTTCTTCATTCTTATATTTTTCTTTAAATGCTCCACTATTCTCCTTCAGAGAACTCACCAGTTCTTTCTGTTTCCGCAGAGCTTGTTCCAGGTCTTTCAACTCAGGCCTCAGAGCCAGCAACCTCACACCTCACTGTCAAGGAGCGGAATGGCAGTTTCCAACCATCCCTGTGCTGAGTTTCCAGGTCTATAGACCCACTCATCCCATTATAAGGGGTTCACACCAACCCTGTGCTGAGTTCCTGGGTCTGTACACTCACTCTGCCCATTATGAGGGGTTCCCACCAGCCCTGTGCTGAGTTCCTGGGTCTCTACACCCACTGATCCCATTATGAGGGGTTCCAACCAACCTTGTGCTGAGTCCCTGGGTCTGTAAACCCACTGGGCCCACTGACTGTGGGGGCACTCTATAGGAGGGAGGGGCCAGGAGCAGAAATTAGGGACCTGAGAAGAGGAGGATCTGGGACGCTCTGTGCTAAAACAACTGCACAGAGCAGGTAAGTATAACATGTTTGTTATTAAAAAAATAAATACAAAAGGATAACTTTACAATCACTTTAAGATATTTTTACAATCTTTACAATCGCTTTACAATCTTTATAATCACTTTATGGGGTTTTTGCCGGGAGATGGGGTTTATGATCATGTTACTGCTGTAATTGGCAAGCGCTCTCGATACAGGTTTGTTTACATTTTGGTATGCAAATATATGACCTGACTGTGTTGATGAGGGAATCGTGCAATTTTCTTTCCTTCAGCTAGTGTTTGCATTAAAGAAAATCATATGGGATGGACTCCACTTTGCTCAGCAGGGGATCTGTCCGCTGATCGGACCAGATCAGGCGGATGACAAGTCCATTTCCACTCAGTTTATGCAGAGCTGACAGGGACACAGCCCCCTCTGCTGTGTAGGCAGCCAGGTGTAAATGGTCTCCACTATGCATTTACACCCAACTGCCCTCCAATTAGATCCACCTAGACAGAGGAGGATGAATCCCCTTCTGTTTTTAGCAGACTGGATCAGAGGTAGGCGGGTGTAAAGTACACAAGTAAAGAGGTCTGTTCTCATCTGAAAACAGTATACCTTTTGGATAAATAAACCTATAACTGGCTGGAGAAATATAACTATCCCTTGAGGACAAAGCTGCATTTTATTTTAGGTGGGTCCCATCAGGTAGGCTCTATGAGGCCCTGTGATTTCAAATAACAGCAGCCCTGTCAATACCAGAAAATACCCCTCTGCATTGGGTCCAGTTTCCACTATAATAGCCTCCCAGAATGAAAGAATTAAAGACAGTTCCTGCTAAACTGGCAAATTTAAATCTGTCTACGGCCTGCTTAAAGGAGGTTCTAAGTAGTCTGACTGCATGTCATTAAATATTATTCTCCTGCTATTTCAGCATAGAAGGCCAGGACTAGCTTTCACCTGTCTGGTGAAGAACACTTCTGAGAATGATACACTTACATACACATTCCCTACCCAAGCATTTGGCTCTTCTGGAAAAAATAAATAAAAAATGGGTTACATACAGCTACCAGCCTAAAATTAGAAAAATAGATTATAGACACGCAGCAGACATACATGCACATGGTGGTTTCATACTAACACCTTTGGCCTGCCTGTGAAAGAATAAAAACAATAACATGTTTGGCCTACACATCATCAAAACCCATATCTTTGAGTTCATTGAGTCACACAGCTCTTCATGTTCTTGAACGTAGGGATGTCCCAAAGCAGTGCAACAAAGAGGGGTGGGTAACCAAAGAGGACATGCGACAACTCACAAGAACACCCTAGAAGAGAGGCAAGAAACTTCAAACCACCACTCAGAAAACTTGGGGCCAAAACACAGATCTGCAGATGCAATGCCAAAGCATCCACGTGGAGAGCTTGTTAAAAGGTCTGCACAGATAACCAGGTAGCCACCTTGCAAACTCGAGACATATAAGCCTGATGTCACAACATCCAGAAGAAAGGAATAGTCCTGGTAGAAGGTGCCATAATGGGGAAGGCAGGAGCCTGACCCTTAATGGCACAAGTCTGGACAATGCTCTGCCTGACCCAATTAGAAAAAGTGGCACAGAAAGCCACACAAAAGGAGGGTCCTACCTCCAGGAGGAGGTCAAAACAGGTAGGTGGGCATGAACCACCTGGGCCACATCCAAGCAGTGCAAGACAACCTCTTCTGGGTGTGAAGGGTTGAACACAGGGAAACCAGGACAGCATGCTCATACAGGTGAAAGTCTGACTCCACCTTCAGTAGGAATGAGGGGCACAGATGGAGAACCATTTTATCCCTGTGTAAACCAATGGGGAGGAATACAGGCCAAGGCCACAAGCTCAGACACGCAACGTGCACATGCAACCGAATGGATAGATCTCACTGTGTGAGGTCAAAAACCCAGCCAAATTCCTGCAGAGCATGCATGGTAATCTCCACATTGTCCATCAGTACAGAATGAGACTCTGCTTGCAGAAGGTGGTCAGCCAGATAGCCTATCACAGCAATCCCCCACCATCTCGGTAATGGCAGGACAGGATCCAGCACCTTTGGAAACACCCAGGGAAGAGAGGCCAGACTGAAGCGGGGCACCACAAACTAATAATGCATGCTCCAAACCAGCAAAGATAAGGAGCATGGCACAGAACGGAACATGCAAATAAGCATCCCTGATGTCAATGGTGGCCAGGGGTTCCCCCTGGCATAGGGTGGCCACCCCCAAATGGGGGAACTTTTCCAGTGCTTCGGCCACATAAGCAATTAAAGTAAAAGTTTACCTTTGTAAAAAAAAAATACTGCATTGACATCTTTTTGCAGGTAAAACAATGTACATTTATTTATTTTTCACCAGGGGCCTGCAAAGCATTGCACCCAAAACCTCCTGATGCAAGACTCCTGCAAACTGTCTGTGTAAGCTGTCTTCTTGTACCTCATATGAGTATACAGTTACACACTGAGATGAAGAAACAATGAACTACCTAAACAGCGCTCTGACAGTTCATTGATAAATACAAACCAACAGCTGCAAAGTATCTTGGTAGTTGTAGTTCATTCATTCACAGAACTCTGTGAATAAATGATGTAGCCATTGCGACAGAAGATCCCTAGCTCACTATCACTAGAGGAGGTGGGTCAGATAACGGCTGCAGCAGTGGGAACAGGTTACATGTTCCACCCTAAAAACGGGTTGAACATGTGTTCCCAAAGGTTAACTTATCCTTTAAAGGGTCTTGAGGACCAGTAATGTATGGATCCTTTCTATCTTTAGAATCCTAACAGGTTGAAGAAAAAACCCTGGAACCTCTCTGGGGCTGGGGCAGAAACATGACCTGAAAAAGAAACTCCTATATGGCCATGGTCAGCTCAAGGTACCCATGAACACCTGAGGCAAGTGGTTTGTCAACAGTTTACAATCATTCCATCCTTAGAGATGTCTATTGCATGCAGCTCCATTCCTTGTTCCAGCCTCCTCTAGTCCGACTTCCCCATCCCACACAGGTCCTACACCCCTCTCCCTCCACCCCATCCCAATGTGAACTACAGGTCTCATCACTCTGCAGGTCTGTGGCTGATACATGACATACTGGCTATCATCTCTCCTGTTCTGAATGGGCATGCGATCCATAATCATCTGTCATCGAGTGTCAGTCATGTATGTCATTGCCGCTGCACTGCCACCCCTGTCATAACTCTATACCTCTCCCCAGTCCCCGCCACATACACAATGGAGGGTCCCTTTTATTTGTATTTATAATTAAATTTGTATTTTTTTATTTCAATTTATGCATTCCAGTGATTGATGCTGACTAAGGATGGGCTCAGGCGTGTTCACAGCTCCACGTACCCAAGCCCGCTGGGAACCTGACACTGCACAGTGCTAATCACAGCCAGTGAGACATTTCCCGATCTGTGCATCTGCGGATCGGGAAATGTCTCACTGCCTGCGATTAGCACTGTACAGTGTGAGCTTTCTTCCAGGCTCTGGTACTTAGAGCTTCGAACACGCCCAAGCCCATCCTTAATGCTGACACCTATTTTCCTGTTTCGACTCAGTATACATATGGGAGAAATGTATTTCCAAAACCTATTATATTGTTTATTTATATTGTTGATTTATTTATTCTACACATTTCCATAAACACATGTTGATCAAATTGGTCATTGATCAGGTATCTAAAACCATTATATAATGATTTTATATATATATATATATCTCGATAATAGATATCTCTCTCTCTCTCTATAGCCATCAGGTTAGCGTTTACGCCCCTGGGAAGAAACGATGATGCAACTATGTATTCTCCCCCCTCAATATTCATGTTGAGGTGGAAAAAGATGTAAATTGCCCAGTGAGCATCTGTCATCTACTCATGATATGTATTATAAATTCTTGAATGTTGGTTGCGGTCTGTTATAGTAATTTTACTGTTTCTATTGCAATATATCTTCTTTATAGTAAATTGCCATTTATTTTTATTTTTTATTATATACATACACACTTTTTATGTAGTTCACTGAAGGTGCGAGGTTAGGCCAGTTTTAGCAGGTTGATGAAGAAGCTGAATTCCTTTGAAACCCATTCCTGTTACCAGGGAAGCATTGCGGCGTGCTACAGGTAGTTTTCTAGACGGTTCCTGAATAGGAATGAGCTTCCAGTTCGAGTCGAACTCACGCCGAACAGCGAACAAATTGGGGTGTTCGCGGCAAATTCGAATGCCATGGAACACCCTTTAAAAGTCTATGGAAGAAATCAAAAGTGCTAATTTTAAAGGCTTATATGCATGGTATAGATAAAAAATGAATCAGCGCGAAATGGTAAATAACAAGAACAGCAGCTGAACACCAGGGTCAAAGTTCAAATCCCTCAATAAACATTAAAACAGAAAGTGCAACGCTAATAAAACATAAAAAGTAAGGGCTAAAAAGACAGGATAAAGCACAATACGATCCACCACAGTGTATGAACAATCAGTCCATGAATCCAGTCCACATAAATCTTCAAAGTGTAGGAGACTGCATGCTAACAAAGACGGTGATTCCAGGAGCCCACCACCACGGTAACAAATGGCCTCTCACCTGATGTAGTGGACCCTTTGATTATAGAGGGTCACAAAACGCCTTTTTCATAAATCAATGGGTATGCAGCATGTCAATCAAGGACTGGGTACAGGATACTCCAAAACGGTCATATAAAATAAAAAGTGGCAAGAGGATAGTGCTCTCCGTTTAATAAACTCTTTATTCAATACTTAAAAAAGTAACACTCACATAGATAGTACTTGGTAAAGGCAGACAAACGATATTGAAGATCCTCCGATCTTCCGGACAGTGTAGCAGATGCGCAGTGGCCGTGGGTGACATCGTGACGTCACCCGCGGCCACTGCGCATCTGCTACACTGTCCGGAAGATCGGAGGATCTTCAATATCGTTTGCCTGCCTTTACCAAGTACTATCTATGTGAGTGTTACTTTTTTAAGTATTGAATAAAGAGTTTATCAAACGGAGAGCACTATCCTCTTGCCACTTTTTATTTTATATGGCCGTTTTGGAGTGTCCTGTACCCGGTCCTTGATTGACATGCTGCATACCCATTGATTTATGAAAAAGGCGTTTTGTGACCCTCTATAATCAAAGGGTCCACTACATCAGGTTATATGCATGGTATTGTCATAAAAAGTGTTTGGGGACCTGAGTCCTGCCCCAGGGGACATGTATTAATGCAAAAAAAAGTTTTAAAAATGGCAGTTTTTTCAGGAGCAGTGATTTTTATAATGCTTAAAGTCAAACAATAAAAGTGTAATATCCCTTTAAATTTCGTAGCTGGGGGGTGTCTATAGTATGCCTGTAAAGGGGCGCATGTTTCCCGTGTTTAGAACAGTCTGACAGCAAAATGACATTTCAAAGGAAAAAAGTCATTTAAAACTACTCGCGGCTATACTGAATTGCCGGTCCGACAATACACATAGAAGTTCATTGATAAAAACGGCATGGGAATTCCCCACAGGGGAACCCCGAACCAAAATAAAAAAAAAGACGTGGGGGGTCCCCCTAAGTTCCATACCAGGCCCTTCAGGCCTGGTATGGATATTAAGGGGAACCCCGGCCAAAATTATTTAAAGAATGACGTGGGGGTCCCCCTAAATTCCATACCAGGCCCTTCAGGTCTGGTATGGATATTAAGGGGAACCCCGCGCCAAAATTAAAAAAAAACGGCGTGGGGTCCCCCCAAAAATCCATACCAGACCCTTCTCTGAGCACGCAACCTGGCAGGCCGCAGGAAAAGAGGGGGGATGAGAGAGCGCCCCCCCCCTCCTTAACCGTACCAGGCCACATGCCCTCAACATTGGGAGGGTGCTTTGGGGTAGCCCCCCAAAACACCTTGTTGATGAGGACAAGGGCCTCATCCCCACAACCCTGGCCGGTGGTTGTGGGGGTCTGCGGGCGGGGGACTTATCGGAATCTGGAAGCCCCCTTTAACAAGGGGACCCCCAGATCCCAGCCCTCCCCCTGTGTGAAATGGTAAGGGGGTACCCCTACCATTTCACTAAAAAAGTGTCAAAAATTTTAAAAATGACAAGAGACAGTTTTTGACAATTCCTTTTTTTAAATGCTTCTTCTTTCTTCTTTCTTCTATCTTCCTTCCGTCACGGGGAATGCCACAGGGAAGTCCCGTCATGTTCCCGTGCGTCAGAGGGGGGCAGGGTCACCGGGTGGCCCCGCCCCCCGTTTTTAAAGAAACGTCAGAAGAGGAGAAGCGTCACACAGCGGGAACCTCCCTCCATGCCAGCATGGGTGCGGAGCGGCCCGGAGAAGAAGATGAAGAAGAGAAGAAGAGAAGAAGATGAAGAAGAGAAGAAGATGAAGAAGAGAAGAAGATGAAGAAGAGAAGAAGATGAAGAGAAGAGCAGGAGCCTCCCCCCATGCCATGGATGCGGAGCGGCCCGAGGAGAAGAAGGGAAGAAGACACCGCAGAGGAGATGCTGGACGAGAACACAGGAGGAAGAACCAGAAGAACCAGAAGAAGAAGATGATGATGAAGGAAGATAGAAGAAAGAAGAAGCATTTAAATAAAGGAATTGTCAAAAACTGTCTCTTGTCATTTTTAACATTTTTGACACTTTTTTAGTGAAATGGTAGGGGTACTTTTGTACCCCCTTATTTCACACAGGGGGGAGGGCTGGGATCTGGGGGTCCCCTTGTTAAAGGGGGCTTCCAGATTCCGATAAGCCCCCCTCCCGCAGACCCCCACGACCACCGGCCAGGGTTGTGGGGATGAGGCCCTTGTCCTCATCAACATGGGGACAAGGTGTTTTGGGGGGCTACCCCAAAGCACTCTCCCAATGTTGAGGGCATGTGGCATGGTACGGTTCAGGAGGGGGGCGCTCTCTCGCCCCCCTCTTTTCCTGCGGCCTGCCAGGTTGCATGCTCGGATAAGGGTCTGCTATGGATTTTTTGGGGGACCCCACGCCATTTTTTTTTAAATTTTGGCACGGGGTTCCCCTTAATATCCATATCAGCCCTGAAGGGCCTGGTATGGAATTTAGGAGGACCCCCACATCATTTTTCTTTTTATCTTGGTTCGGGGTTCCCCTGTGGGGAATTCCCAAGCCATTTTTATCAATGAACTTGTGTATTGTCGGACCGGCAATGCATTAATAGCCACAAGTAGTTTTAAATGACTTTTTTTCCTTTGAAATGTCATTTGCTGTCAGACTGTTCTAAACACAGGAAACATGTGCCCCTTTACAGGCATACTATAGACACCCCCCAGGTATGAAATTTAAAGGGATATTACACTTTTATTGTTTCACTTTAAGCATAATTAAAATCACTGCTTCCAAAAAAACAGCCGTTTTTAAACCTTTTTTTTGCATTGATCCATGTCCCCTGGGGCAGGACCCAGGTCCCCAAACACTTTTTATGACAATAACTTGCATATAAGCCTTTAAAATTAGCACTTTTGATTATTCATGTTTGTGTCCCATAGACTTTAACGGTGTTCGCGTGTTCAAACAAACCTTTTTCCTGTGTGCATGTTCTGGTGCGAACCGAACAGGGGGGTGTTCGGCTCATCCCTATTCCTGAACACTGGCAGCTCCTGTCTTCCTTTCCTGCAACATCGGTATCTCCAGCAGCAGCGATCGCTTCCACCCAGCAGTACTGTGAGATGTGCACTCTTTTTTTTTGGTTTTGTTCCACATAGATTGCAAAACTCCCAGTGTTAAGTTTCCAGAGGACCTTTTTTTTATTCTCTATTACGTACTCTACACTCTGAATTTAATCTTTTTTATTTTTCTAACTACCTACTCTAAATAAAACAGTGATATATTTTGCGCTTACTCTGAATGAGCAGCTAACACAACAAAAAGAATGTTTGTTAAATAAACCTGTGAAACAAAGTGTAGCGCTAAAAAGTGAGAAGTGATGAATATGAGATGAAATACATGAGTGAAAAAAACACACTAATTTTAACGTGTCTATATTAACAAAAAAAGTCCATCATTGTAGTCTATAAGTGAATAGGACCATAATGGTCTTCAACCATGAGATTAAAAAATGCCGTCACCACAATAAGCGAAAAGATTCTAAGTTGTCCTATGCTCCGAGATAGCATAAACGAAAGTAGTGTGGTGATGGTTGTCGATCAATCTATTAAAGACAAGGGTTCTCGGATCCAACAGAAATAAGCACAATCCACCTCAGTGTCTTCTATAAGAACGTGTGAAGTTCCCACAATCAGTGAATTTGGAGGCTTACCGGAGGGTTTGAACCCGAAACAGCATATACTGTAAGGGTCAAACCAGCTTGTATTGCCCACCGGCAATAGGGGGGATCTTGGCGACCTGGGGAGATGGGGGTCCCAACTGTTTTCATGGAAATATCCTCTCCACACGGGTGGTCACATATCCCAGAATGCGGCCCATATAGAATAAAAAAGGGGCCACATAGTGTAATTCCATAAACAACAAGTGAATTTATTGTAAAAGAAATTCACTTACATTTAAGAATTTTAAAAAAGCGCTTGTATATAAAAGAAGCGGCAGTGGAGTCCTCCCGACGCGTTTCGTCTACCAAGACTTCGTCTAGGGGTGTCCTTCCACTGCTGCCTGACTCCCTAATATAGGGACTGTAACCCCCTTGATGAGAATCCAGCCCATCCAATTTACTTCTATGGCACTTCCGGGTTGCCAAAATGGCGGACCCGCGTGCGTTCCAGGCCTCAGCATCGTGAACGTGAGTTGCGTTCCAACCTCGCTCAATTCCCACATTATACTAGAATTACAATGGAACTAAACATGACTTGCTTCATGCCAAAGGGGACCAAAACTACAAAAGTCCATGGCTAAAAAACATCCATGATCCTATGCTACTTCTATTTGCGGGACGGTGTTACGTCGAACACCAAATCCCGCGATGTTATGGCATGACGCTAGAGATGTAAACAAACGTCATGTCGTCATGACGCCAGACCGGGGGAGTGATCCAACACGCCGCCTTCCGGAGTGGCGTGCGTTCCAAATAAGCCTCGCTTTCAAGGTCCGTACTGAACCTCACGCTAAACAAACCCACGACATCCCGTCAAATGCGCGCGCGCATCAACGATATGTGTAGAACTAATGGATTACAGTACGTTTAAACGAGGTGGGACACAAAGAACAATGAAGTAAATCTAAATACCTACCACCCTGGGGAAAGGGGTATATATATTCAGTGGCTTGCGAAAGTATTCGGCCCCCTTGAACTTTTCAACCTTTTGCCACATTTCAGGCTTCAAACATAAAGATATAAAATTTTAATTTTTTGTGAAGAATCACCAACAAGTGGGACACAATTGTGAAGTGGAATGAAATCTATTGGATATTTTAAACTTTTTTAGCAATTAAAAAACTGAAAAGTGGTGCGTGCAAAATTATTCGGCCCCTTTACTTTCAGTGCAGCAAACTCACTCCAGAAGTTCAGCGAGGATCTCTGAATGATCCAATGTTGTCCTAAATAACTGATGGTGATAAATAGAATCCACCTGTGTGTAATCAAGTCTCTGTATAAATGCACCTGCTCTGTGATAGTCTCAGGGTTCTGTTGAAAGCGCAGAGAGCATCATGAAGACCAAGGAACACACCAGGCAGGTCCGTAATACTGTTGTGGAGAAGTTTAAAGCCGGATTTGGATACAAAAAGATTTCCCAAGCTTTAAACATCCCAAGGAGCACTGTGCAAGCGATCATTTTGAAATGGAAGGAGTATCAGACCACTGCAAATCTACCACGACCTGGCTGTCCCTCTAAACTTTCGGCTCAGACAAGGAGAAGACTGATCAGAGATGCAGCCAAGAGGCCCATGATCACTCTGGATGAACTGCAGAGAACTACAGCTGAGGTGGGAGAGTCTGTCCATAGGACAACAATCAGTCGTACACTGCATAAATCTGGCCTTTATGGAAGAGTGGCAAGAAGAAAGCCATTTCTCAAAGATATCCATAAAAAGTCTCGTCTAAAGTTTGCCACAAGCCACCTGGGAGACACACCAAACATGTGGAAGAAGGTGCTCTGGTCCGATGAAACCAAAATCGAACATTTTGGCTACAATGCAAAACGATATGCGTAAAAACAACACAGCTCATCACACTCAACACACCATCCCCACTGTCAAACATGGTGGTGGCAGCATCATGGTTTGGGCCTGCTTTTCTTCAGCAGGGACAGGGAAGATGGTTACAATTGAGGGGAAGATGGATGCAGCCAAATACAGGACCATTCTGGATGAAAACCTGTTGGAGTCTGCAAAAGACCTGAAACTGGGACGGAGATTTATCTTCCAACAAGACAATGATCTCAAACATACAGCAAAATCTACAAAGGAATGGTTCACAAATAAACGTATCCAGGTGTTAGAATTTGCCAAGTCAAAGTCCAGACCTGAATCCAATCGAGAATCTGTGGAAAGAGCTGAAAACTGCTGTTCACAAACGCTCTCCATCCAACCTCACTGAGCTTGAGCTGTTTTGCAAGGAAGAATGGGCAAGAATTTCAGTCTCTCGATGTGCAAAACTGATAGAGACATACCCCAAGCAACTTGCAGCTGTAATCGCAGCAAAAGATGGCTCTACAAAGTATTAACGCAAAGGGGCCAAATAATTTTGCACGCCCCACTTTTCATTTTTTTATTAGTTAAAAAAGTTTCAAAAATCCAAAAGATTTCGTTCCACTTCACAATTGTGTCCCACTTGTTGGTGATTCTTCACAAAAAATAAAAATTTTATATCTTTATGTTTGAAGCCTGAAATGTGGCAAAAGGTTGAAAAGTTCAAGGGGGCCGAATACTTTCGCAAGCCACTGTATATTCCCCATTGGGTTGATAGGATACATCCGTGGGTATTATTACTAGAGTTAAAATTAAGAAGTGCCCAGATCGTTTGTTCTAATTAAAAATAGAAATATGTGATCAAATATATATAGAAAAAATTATATATATATAAAATAAAAAATAAATAAAATATCCGACTATAGTGATTATACTGTACTCACAAGAAATTGAATGACTTGGATTCTCATGAAACGCGTTACCCACAATATATCATAGTCAGAATTAATATATGGGTTAAATACCGAATATAATACTTATACAGAAGACCTTATGTATCAAGACTGGTCTATAAATGCGTTAACATCCACTTCGACATTCATACCCTGAGGGGCAAATGACTGTAACTCATGTATCCAAAACATTTCCAGACGGGATACACCCCTAATTCTTGCACCACCTCTCCATGGGGGTGTGTATTTGTCTATAATGACAAATTGTGATCCCTCAGGATTTCCATTATGAAATTCCTTATAGTGTCTGGGGACAGTAGGTTTTTTTTGGAGGGTACACTTTCCACCAGACAGCTTCAGCCACCTATATGACATTGTTGTTTTTTCTACATGAAAATTTGCAGCACTTGCAGGGGAGCACTGGATTGTGTTATTTTCTAGAATCACCTATACAAGAGCACAGTGGATGGGATGAAGGATATTAAGACCCCTTTCACGCTGAGGCAGTTTTCAGGCATTTTAACACTAGAAATAGCACCTATAAAGTGCCTGAAAACGGCCTCCCATTCATTTCAGAGTGACTTTTCATACTGGGGTGGTGCTCTAGTGGGACGTTAGGAAAAGTCCCGCAAGCAGCATCTTTGGGGCAGTTTGGGAACGCTGTATACAGTGCTCCCAAAATGCCTTGCCCATTGAAAGGAATAATAAGTGCTTCGGAAACATCACAACAAGGTGCTTTTAACCCATGCTTTGTGGTTAAAAGCGCCCCTCTAGCAGCTGAAAAGCACCACTAAAATAAGCGTCACTTTAGCGCTCATGCGGCCCCCAGTGTGAAAGGGGTCTTAGAGCGCAATGATTGAACCGTATTGCTAAACACAAAGGACTTATTTTTTAAACGTTTTTGAATTCTATTCGTACATATACATAATTGTCCGTTTTTTGCATTTTTCTCTTTTGATTCAGTATTCGTTTTTTGTGACACAGGTGTTTACTTTTCAAAAAGGTTGATGTTGTTTATGACATTTGGCAATATTGAATGCATGTTTGTTTAAAATAGATTACAAAAGCAAGTTTAGAGAAGTAGGGCCGACTTTGTTTGGTTGTAATGGTTAATTGATTGTAATCAACACATACCTCCTGTGCAGTTCAGTCCACAGTGATCCACTGTGGTTTCTTTATTTGGTTTCCACTTGAGTTAACCAGGGGTGGCTGTACTGAACCTGTATCCTCAACTAAGGTACAAGGGCAACCAAAAGGGATGGACCTGCACAGTTACCCAGCCAGGACCTGGAGGGACAATTTTGATGGTCATCCTCATAAGAGGACAAATCTGGCAGGTTCATCCTTGAAAACCGGGCCATCCCAACATAAATCTTGTCATGTCATGTGTCCTGTGTCATAACCAAACACACAAGCAGCCTCCTGGGGCACCTCAGGGTTTGCAATATTTTTCTACCTGAAAAGTCTCAGGAAAAAAAGGAATATGCAATTGAAGCACATGTCCCAGACTCCCAGCAGGCAGATGTGTCCTTTTTTCCTAGTGTCCTACTTCTGAAGGTGTCACTGTAACCCTGCGGTCAAGAATATGAAGAGCTGGGTCTGTCAATAAACATCAGAGATAGTTATGTTAACCTGCCTGCTAGAAAGAAGTCACTTAGATCAGATCCTCTCACAGCCGACTTGTGACTTGCATGTGCGTCACAGTTTATGGCCGATGCCTTCACCTGAAAACAAAAAAACACAACACAAAACAAATTACATTGACCTACCGATTTGACATTTCAAACATAGATCTTATACCACAAGCTGACTTGTAGGCATGTCACAGTTGCATACCTCTTTGGCTTGCCTGAAAATAAAAAAAGTTCAAATTGAGGGAATGTGCTAGTTGCAGTAGTGGTTTCAGCGCTCACATAGCTTTATTTAAACGGTCCAATACAGGGCATTTTCACCCCCTTTCTTCCCAGACCAATTTTTAGTTTTCAGCGCTGTCGCACTTTAAACGACAATTGCGCGGTCGTGTGACGTTGTACCCAAACAAAATCCTTTTTTTCCCACAAATAGAGCTTTCTTTTGGTGGTATTTGATCACCTCTGCGGTTTTTATTTTTTGCGCTATAAACAAAAGAAGAGCGACAATTTTGAAAAAAACACAATATTTTTTACTTTTTGCTATAATAAATATCCCAATTTTTAAAAAAAACAAACAAATTTTTTCCTCAGTTTTGGCCGATACGTATTCTTCTACATATTTTTGGTTAAAAAAAAATCACAATAAGCGTATATTGATTGGTTTGCGCAAAAGTTATAGCGTCTACAAAATAGGGGATAGATTTATGGCATTTTTAAAAAAAAATATATTTATTTTTTTTACTAGTAATAGCGGCGATCGCGATTTTTTTTCGTGACTGCGACATTATGGCGGACACATTGGACACTTTTGACACATTTTTGGGACCATTCACATTTATACAGCGATCAATGCTATAAAATTGCATTGATTACTGTGTAAATGTGACAGGCAGTGAAGGGGTTAACCACTAGGGGGACACAAGGGGTTAAATATGTTTCCTAAGGGAGTGTTTCTAACTGTAGGGGGCGGGGACGTACAAGAGGAGGAGACTGATCAGTGTTCCGCTTTACGGGGAACACAGATCGGTCTCCTCACAACTGACAGGACGTGGATCTGTGTGTTTACACACATAGATCCACGGTCCGGCCAGGTTAACGGGCAATCGCGGGTGCCCGGCAGACATCGCGGCTGCCGGAAACACGCACCGGGTCCCAAACAACGCGGCGGGTGCACGCGCGCCCCCTAGATGGCCGGGAATCCCAGGCCGTCATATGACGTCCACACAGGATGGGAGATCCCATCTGTGGACGTCATATTACTATGGCCGGGTAGGGAAGTGGTTAATATAGGATATGTTCACCTTAAAAAAAAAAAAATAAATAAAAATAATAATAAATGATTATTGGAAGCCTTGTCGTTTTATTGAAAGAAATTGCTAATTTGTGTGTACTTACACAGCGTGACACTGTGGGTACACAGGTAAAAGTGTGCCAACGTCCCAATAATGGACATATGAAAACTAGAAACTAAAGAAGTGGACTTTAAAGGCACACAGGTAAACCATTTAAAAGTAATGAATTGATTTATTTTGTAATAAATTAATAGAAATTTTTTTTTCAATCTACCGCTTATAGGTAAATTTAGTGGGTTACCTGTTCATACATAGTCAGATTTAGCCTCTGTTCCAGTTTGGCTGTGTTGCATGTAGTTTCACACTGTGCCTGTGGGTGTGTCGTTGTCGCCATGGGTCGGTGTTGGAAAGGCAACACGTTAAAGTGTATAAGTGCTCCTCTGTCCCAGAGATAACTCAGTGGAGGTGGTCCTCCGAGCTGCATTCTGGGAGAGGGTATTTATGGGTAAGGCGCCATGTTTTAGGGTTTTTTCGTTCCACCTGCTGGCCCTCCTCCCCAACAGGTATGTGTTAGGAGTACTACCTCGTGGTCCTCCGACCGGGAGGACCACGTTGCTGCAGTGTGTGGGTGAGCCCAGAAGCCTGTCTGGGGCCTACCACAGCGGTGAAGGAAAGGTCCTGTGCTTTCTGTCCTACGGGAAGAAGCTGGACAACTGAGAAGATCCCAGGGGAGGACCCGTCATGGAAGGATCATGCAGAGTGCTGGTCTGGAGAGGGGCCCGGTGACTCAGTTGGAGGACGCATCCTAAAGTTAACCTACCACATAGTACTGCCGGGTTGGCTTATAGGTTCTAGTGCTGTGTTTGCTATTCACCGTAAACCATTACATCCTGTGGCAGAGGATTGTACGGGTTTCTTTTTCATTCAAGTCTGTGACAGAGACTTTTGTTCGTGCTGCTAGGTTAGTGAGAGAAACCTAACCGAGCGGGCAAAGATTCAACTCTAAAAGGAAAGTATATTCATCTACAACAGTGGTTCTCAACTCCAGTCCTCAGGACCCACCAACAGGCCAGGTTTGCAAGATAGCTGAAACACATCACAGGTGATATCACTTGCTGCTCAGTGATTGCAGTATTCTAGTCTGCAACTCCCCAAGGTAATACTTAAAATCTGGCCTGTTGGTGGGTCCCGAGGACTGGAGTTGAGAACCACTGATCTACAAGATTCCAATTCCTAATACTACACTAAGAAAAGGTATTTAAACTTCCCTGCAACTCTTCTTCTACCTCTTTCCTGTTACTTCCTTCAGTTACTCTTTATTAAAACCTTGGAAAAGATACTCAAGTGTCCAGTGCCTACATTGTCGGGTATTAAGCTCAACGGGACCCTAGACCCGGTTCTGGTGAAATTGAGGTAACGAAGGTGACGGTAACAGCCCGCTTTAAACCAGCAGCTCCACCGAGAGTTATTGCTACAACCATAATGTGAGTTCAGTCTAAATCATACAGGGAATCTGTAATATTCTACAAATAAAATAATTAATTTGAGCATAAGTAGCAATGAGTTGGTTAAATAAAAGGGAGAGACCGATAGGTGTCGAGAAAAATATGAAGCTGTAGACAGATTGCTCAATGATGTTTTTTTTTTAAAATATGTAAAAGTGCTGAGCAGGCTGCAAAAAACAGGTAGTTAATTGTATTTGGATTGAAGATTGTTGTAATGCTAAAGCATGGGCAGGGGTAGAAAGAAAAAGACACAAAGCTTACCGTGTAATCGTCAGGCGCAGAGAAAGTAGCGTGGTGTATTGCTGGTAAGCAAGGTTAATATGGATATATCCAAGGAGAGGTAAACACTATCACAGACCTAAAAGGGGCACAGTTGCTGGTGAACAAGGCCAGCATTCATGTGGTTAGGAAGTCTGTATTGAACATAGTAAGGAGACAGTCTAGAGCAGTGATGGCAAACCTTGGCACCCCAGATGTTTTTGAACTACATCTCCCATAATGCTCATGCACTCTGCAGTGTACTTGAGCATCATGGGAAATGTAGTTCCAAAACATCTGGGGTGCTAAGGTTCACCATCACTGGTCTAGAGGCTCACAGAGGCTAACACCTATGGTAAAAGTAAAAAGGTATACTGTAAAGCACATAGATAACTCAATGGCAGCATAGAGATGAAGAGATGTATAAAAGGAGGTATGGGGTTGTTACCTAAGAGAATTTAGAGCCTGTTATTCAGTCTCCTGATATTCAGTCAGCGTCTGCTGGTAACATCAGGCAAACTGTGCATATATATACACGTCCGACCGGAAGTGCGTCACACCCGGGTGGAAGTGACGCACACCAGCCCGATTGACGGCTGCTGCGCATGCGCCGGCTGATGCGGCAGCAGCCAGCCAACACACAGACAGCAGACGCAGGGACTAGGGAAGACCGAAAGTCACCCCATATTCCCGTCAATCGCCGCACATCCGGTCCAAGGAAGAAGGCAGGATGTGCGGCGAGGTGCGGTCGAACTGGGCCGGCCAAATGCCTCAATGCCAGCAATCGGGTCATCAGGGAGGAAGCGTGTCACCAAGGACTGCATCAGGGCAGAAGACGAAATGAAATTATATACAATTACATAAAAATACTAAATTGGAAAATGAAGAATAAAAATGACTAAGGCAAAAGACATGTAATGTATTAATACCCATATAGATAGTTACTCAAGAGTTATTAGTTTGAATCTGTGTTAACAATAAATTGACATAATATACCAGAATTTGTTTTAGTTTTTTTGAAAAATATTATTAATCCTAAAGATTTTTTAGAACTTGGCTAGGAGAATATGTTTGAAGAAAGGATGGGGATAATATTTAAGGAGAAAAACATTCTAGGATGGTATTATACCGGGAGGACAAAGATATTGGCTCTTCCCAGAAGACATTACCCTGATCGGTTAAATATATAAAGAGGTTGCTTGGAAAGCAACCAATATATATATATATATATATATATATATATATATATATATATATATATATATATATATATATATATATATAAGGAATAAGGGCACCGGGTAGAGTAAGCTGACAAACACATCAAAAGTGTAGTTTTATATTCACAAAACTGTGAATGAATGACGGGGCGAGGCGGGCAGAGCCTCACATGGCCACGTTTTTCGCACAGTGCGATAGGGAATGGGGGAGAAGATCTCTGTCACAACGGGAAGCCGGGGGGTGGATTTGTAACATTTTAGACCCCGACTATGGGTGTAACATGTTACAAAAGGTGAACGTATAGCTAGTGTGGGGTGCATAATACACTTTTTTACAATACACACATTGAAAAGAAAGTAGGCGTAAAAATTCCACCACTTTGCAGTAATAGTAAACCCCCAGCATTGATGGCAGCAGGGCCATAGATCCATTTTTTTTCTGCCCTGGGGTGGTCAGCTCATGGCTTAGCTGCATTTTTACCATCCTCCAACTGTTCCCCCTTAAGCTACAAAGGCAGCAGACGGGGCAAAAGTTATATAGGCCGTTGAACTCGGCAAACAGGAGCTCCTATCAAATGTGGCCCATTAACCATCAAGTTTTGGCCTGGTGCTGCAGGTATTTAGGGGTTAAAAGGGCAGTAAAAAGAGGGAATACATTATGCATCTGTGAAGAGGCACTAAACAAAAACAGAGGAAATACAGACAGCTAACATTTTGTCTGAGCTTATCGTGAAGATGGTGGTGAGCAGCACTAGTGGCTAAGTGGTTAGCTCTACCGCCTAGCATCACTAGGGTCATCATTTAGAATCCCAACCAGGACACTCACTGCCTGGAGTTTGCATGTTCTCGCTGTGCCTGCATGCGTTTCCTGCAGGTACTTTGGTTTCCTCCCACTCTCCAAAGACACACCCCATATGTGTATGTATGAATGTGAGTTAGGGACCTTAGATTGTAAGCAGGGACTGATGTGAACGTGCAATATATATGTAAAGTGCTACGTAAATTGACGGCGCTATAGAAGAACCTGTAATAAAGAAATCAATAAACGAGATGAATTGAATTAAAACCGTTATAAACTACACAGCAATGGGAAACTGTTGAAAAAGTTATTAACCAAAAAAATGTAAATATAATCCTTTACAATATGGCACACAAAACCATATATGTGGTTCAAGTGTAAGACTGACCATACATGTATTTTTTTTATTTTTTTTCGACGATCAGCCAGTGGGGCAATTTAAAAAATGGATTTCTCCATTCACAAAAGCAATGCGACATGTCAAATCACATGCCAAATCGGCGGCTATTGACGGCAATAGCACCGTCCGAAACGGGGCGGCGCCAGCTTTGAAGCACCGTGCCGATTTTTAAAAGTAGTTCCTGTACTACATTTTGGTGACTTTGGGGATGATTTGAATAGAAATCTGTGCGTGAACAAGCACAGATGTCTGTCAAATCGGCCCCGAAGTCAGACTGCATTGCCAGTTAGAAATTGTGCGAATTCAGCGGAACTCACACAATTTCTAACCTGCTGGGTTCAGTGTGAACCTGGTCTAAAGCTAGCCATAGATGGATCAAAATTTGTCTGGTTCAGCAGGAACCTGGGCATTGTGACTGCACAGAAGTCAGTCTACCTCCCTTTCAAATGTTCCCTGCTTGATCAGGTCATTTTAAGTGGGGCTTGGGGAGTTTTTTGCTTTGATGCAGAGCAAGCATTTTCTTTTCTTTAAAACTAACATGTTATACTTACCTGCACTGTGCAGTGGTTTTGCACAGTGTAGTCCATATCCTCCTATTCTCGGGTCCCTCACCAGCTCTCTTGGCCCCTCCCTCCTAGCGAGCCCCCCCACAGCAAGCAGCTTGCTTTGGGGGCACCCGAAGTGAGCTGCAGCTCTTTGTGTCCATTCAGACATGGAGCTGCAGTTCAGCCCCACCACCTCTCTCCTGATTGGCTAACTGACTGACAGTAGAGGGAGCCAATGGCACCACCGCTGTGTCTCAGCCAATTAGGAGGGAGAGTCCTGGATGGCCAAGGCACTCGTGCAGATCACTGGATTGAGATGGGGTTCAGGTAAGTATTAGGGGGCCTGCTGCACACTGTAGGTTTTTATCTTAATGCATAGAATCACTTTAAAGTGGTTGTTAAGCCACTATGTTATGTTAATACCATACCCTCTGATAGATAACATGTGTCCTAGTGTCTGTGCTTTATAAAAAAAAGCCAATTTCTACCCGATTTCACAGCACCTCCCAGTGTTCACATGACTCCTTGGCTGTCTCCTGTCCCCGTCTGACAGATCTAGCGGGCGGGGCCGAGAAATCACGTTATTGTCAGCTGGAGAGGAGGAGAGAGCTGAGGAGTCACGTTAGCGCTGAGATGCGCTGAAATCAGCTTTTTTTTTTAAAATAAAGCACAGACACTAGGACACATGTTGTTATCTAACAGAGGGGATGGTATAAACACAACATAGTTTTATAACAGCGGGGAGGGGAGCAAGGAGGGGAGTTTTTCACACGTAGCACAACCCATTCCACTGAATGTCTCGTCCTCATCTGAGAATTACCAAACGCATAGCAACCCCCACAGAAAACACGTTTTGCCACATGTATTGAAAACAAGCAGCACTGTGCATTACGCTTGCATTACCATTTAGGCTGCATTCGCATATGCACATTTCTGAACGTATGGCAACCTGAACAGAAAACACACTTTGCCACTCGTTTTCGGAAACACGCCTCATACTTGCCTTGCCATTACGGGGATGCAGGCACGATGAGTGTCTGCAGCACATTTCTGAAAAGCATGGCAATGTGTGCATTTTCTGTGCACATTTTGCCTTGTGGAAAAACACATCTGCCAACTGCGCTTGGGGTGTCATAAAAAATGAGACTGCATTCATATCTACACATTTCCTATGGCAAACTGTGTGCTCTGGTGCACATTTTGGAACTGCCCTGGCAACGTCTATCGTGCTTGCATCACCATAATGACAATGAGAGGACGATATGTGTTTGCAGCGTGTTTCTCAAACGTACGCCCAAGGATGCATTTTGCGTGATGAATGATGTCAGTCACAGGCCAGGAAAGAGAGAAGGTCTCCCACATGGGAGCAGGATGCATTACCCCACCCCCCCTCCTCCCCAGCATGGATGTCAGTTATTGAAATATCCCATAGCGTTGATACTACGTTCCACCGTAACAACCTCCATCATTGGTGCAATCCTACACAAGAATAACACTCAGCATGGCTTCCAGTATACAGAACAATAGCCCATAGCATTGGTGCCAGTATACGCAGTAATAACTAGGGCTGCAACTAAAGATTATTTTCATAATCGATTGGTTGGCCGATTATTGTTTCGATTAATCGGCTAATAACCTTAAAAAAAGTGTTGTTTATAATTTAGTTAATATGTAAAGTTTAAAAAAAAAGGCAATTTATTCTTAAAGCGGAGGTCCGCTGAAAAAAAATATTAAAAGCCAGGAGCTACAAATACTGCAGCTGCTGACTTTTAATATATGGACACTTACCTGTCCAGGGAGCCCGCAATGTCGGCAGCCGAAGCCGATCCGTCCATCGGTTCTTGGCTGCTGCCGCCGCCATCCTCTGTAAGGGAATAAAGAAGTGAAGCTCTGCGGCTTCACTTCCTGGTTCCCTACTGCACATGCGCGAGTTGTGCCGGGCGTCCTCTCTGGTCCCTGCTGTATTCTGTGTAGAATACAGCGGTGGAGGAGAGTGTAGGCGTCGGAAGTGGCATAGGTCACCGCAAGCGCTGCGGTGATCTATGCCAGGAAGTGGGAGCAAAAAACCTGTTTTAGACAGGTATCTGCTCCCTCCTCCCCCCTGAAAGGTGCCAAATGTGACACTGGAGGGGGGGAGGAATCCAAAAAGTAGAAGTTCCATTTTTGGGTGGAACTCCACTTTAAATATTTGTATGCAGTGGTAAATATAAATAGCCAACTATATGGTTAGGGAGCAAAATCTCTAATCCACTCTGAGAATAACAGACTGAAGGGATATACTGTATATACTAATCTGGTAAATATCATCAGACTCAGATATCAGATATCAATTTTTTTTATTTAAAGAAACAAAAAGTTAGACTGTTCTGCAGATTTTCGAACAGAACTGTAATATTATTATTATATTATTATACAGGATTTATATAGCGCCAACAGTTTACGCAGCGCTTTACAATATAAAAGGGAGACAATACAGTTATAATACAATACGATTAAGAGGGCCCTGCTCAGAAGAGCTTACAATCTAATAGGGTGGGGCAGGTGGTACAAAAGGTTGTAACTGTGGGGAATGAGCTGGTGGAAGTGGTAGGAGATTAGTTGGAGACGTGATAGGCTTTCCTGAAGAGATGAGTTTTCAGGGATCGCCTGAAGGTAGCAAGAGTAGGGGATAGCCGGATAGGTTGAGGTAGCGAGTTCCAGAGGATGGGAGAGGCTCTGGAGAAATCCTGGAGACGAGCATGGGAGGAGGAGATGAGAGAGCTAGAAAGCAGGAGGTCTTGAGAAGAGCGGAGAGGTCGATTTGGGTGATATTTGGAGACAAGATTAGTGATGTAGCTTGGGGCAGAGTTGTGAATGGCTTTGTATGTTGTGTTTAGAATTTTGAATTTAATTTGCTGGGTGATTGGGAGCCAGTGTAGGGATTGAAGTAGAGGGTTGGCAGACACTGAGCGGTTGGTAAGGTGGATAAGTCTTATGGGGCGTACACACGGTCGGACTTTCTAGAAAGCTAGGTCCGACGTACTTGCCGCCAGACTTCCGGCGGACTACCGCCGGACTTTCTGAACGGCCGGACTTGCCTACACACGGCCGGACTTTCCGGAATCCTGTCTTCCCGACGGACTTCCGCCGGACTTTCAGAATGAACGGACTTTCCCACACACGGACAAGTCCGTTCATTTTGAATGTGACTCGGGTACGACGGGACTAGAAAAGGAATTCAATCTCGCCGCTTTTTTTGGCGAGATTGAAACCTTGCGAGCCCCGTTGCAGGCATCCCAGGCCCTTAGGTCTGGTATGGAACTTTAAGGGGAACCCCCCTGCACAGAAAAACCGGCGTGGGGGTCGCCCCAAAATCCATACCAGACCCCGATCCGAGCACGCAGCCCGGCCGGTCAGGAAAGGGGGTGGGGACGAGCGAGCGCCCCCCTCCTGAACCATACCAGGCCGCATGCCCTCAACATGGGGGGGGTGCTTTGGGGGAGGGGGCGCCTTGCGGTGCCCCCCCACCACAAAGCACCTTGTCCCCATGTTGATGAGGACAAGGGCCTCTTCCCGACAACCCTGGCCGTTGGTTTCGGGGTCTGCGGGCGGGGGGCTTATCGGAATCCGGGAGCCCCCTATAATAAGAGGGCCCCCAGATCCCGGCCCCCCCACCCTATGTGAATGAGTATGGGGTACATGGTACCCCTACCCATTCACCTAGGTAAAAAGTGTCAATAATAAAACACATCACAGGTTTTTAAAATAATTTATTAAACAGCTCCGGGGGGGGTCTTCTTCCGTCTTCGGGGGTCCCTCCGGTTCATCTTCTCCCGGCGTCCGGTTGGTTCTTCTCCGCTCTCCGGCCTCTTCTCCCGGTGTCCCAGGTCTTCGGCCGGCCCCTCCGCTGTCTTCAGGTAGCTCTATTGCCAGCGGAGGTCCAGACTTCTGGGCTTCTGGGCTTCTTGTCTTCTCTTCTCTTCTCTTCAACCAGATGTTGACACGACGCTCTCTCCGGCTGGACTGGTCTCTGAGGGCTCCGTTGTGACTTATATAGGCGGAGACCACGCCCCCATATGATGTCACAGTCCCTGGGCATGCTGGGACTGTGATGTTTTAGGGGGCGTGGTCGGGAAGAGAAGAGAAGAGAAGACAAGAAGCCCAGAAGTCCGGACCTCCGCTGGCAATAGAGCTACCTGAAGACAGCGGAGGGGCCGGCCGAAGACCTGGGACACCGGGAGAAGAGGCCAGAGAGCGGAGAAGAACCAACCGGACGCCGGGAGAAGATGAACCGGAGGGACCCCCGAAGACGGAAGAAGACCCCCCCCCCCGGAGCTGTTTAATAAATTATTTTAAAAACCTGTGTTGTGTTTTATTATTGACACTTTTTACCTAGGTGAATGGGTAGGGGTACCATGTACCCCATACTCATTCACATAGGGTGCGGGGGCCGGGATCTGGGGGCCCTCTTATTATAGGGGGCACCCGGATTCCGATAAGCCCCCCGCCCGCAGACCCCGACAACCAACGGCCAGGGTTGTCGGGAAGAGGCCCTTGTCCTCATCAACATGGGGACAAGGTGCTTTGTGGTGGGGGGGCACCGCAAGGCGCCCCCTCCCCCAAAGCACCCCCCCCATGTTGAGGGCATGCGGCCTGGTACGGTTCAGGAGGGGGGGCGCTCGCTCGTCCCCACCCCCTTTCCTGACCGGCCGGGCTGCGTGCTCGGATCGGGGTCTGGTAAGGATTTTGGGGGGACCCCCACGCCGGTTTTTCAGCGTAGGGGGGTTCCCCTTAAAGTTCCATACCAGACCTAAGGGCCTGGGATGCCCCCCCGCGCTCGCCGCAATGGGAAAATTTGTTTTTCCTTTTGCAGCGAGCGCGAGATGCAGTAACCTGCTCCTCCGTCGTATCTGGTCCGTCGGACCAGCATACAGACGAACGGGCTTTCCATCAGGAACTGAGTCCGGCGGAGTTACGACATAAGATTTGAAGTAAGTTTCAAATCTAAAGTACGTCGGATTTCCGACCGAAACGGTCCGTCGGAAGTCCGATGGAGACCACATACGGTCGGATTGTCCGCCGGACTTGGTCCGGCGGCGTCCGTCGGACTTTTGCAGGTGAAAAGTCTGACCGTGTGTACGCCCCATTATTTGCTGGCCACACAAAAACAATGTCTTCCTTAAAAAAAATGTCATTTTAAGAAACTGTTTGATTTTCTAATCCTTAGTGGGGTCAAATTGATGTTAGTTTTCAAACACAGGGAAGGGAAAATTTAGAAATAGAAAACTTCTTGGTCAAGGGAATTTTCAGACAGTGTATGTGGTTTTCGTTGAGAAATGACATTCATTTTACAACAGAATGTTTTACAATGAATGTCAGCAAGTGAAAATTTCAAACAAAATTCTTTGATTCAGCGAATGTACAAAGATTTTTTGTATGAATATTCTCATCTGAAAATTGATCCAGGTGGCCAGCATAAGGCACGGTGCACACCTATGCAGATTGCTTTTGATCTGTTTCTGCAGTGCTTTTTGCTGTGCGTTTTGATTTTTGCACACATGATTTTGCTGCGATTTGTGTTTTCATTTTTTTTAATGCTTTTTTTTGGCCAATTTGTTGTTGGGCAGATTAAAAAACACAAATTGCTGCAAAAAACGCACTACATGCTTTTCAGAAGCTTGTCCACTGAAGTATATTGAACCAAAAAAGTACAGTTTTGCATTGAAAAAGTCCCTTACCCTTTACAAATACGAGGCAGCTGAAAAAAGCATAGATGTGAACGTGTCCCATAGGAAACCATGTTAAATGAATTGTAGTGCATTTCTGCAAAAAACACATAGGTGTGTCTAAGACATTTAGTAACATAATGGGGTTAAAAAAAACTAAAATTAGCCCTTTATAGTTCAAAAACAGCAGATAATCACTACTGTAAGGGGTTATTTTTTTTTTTTTTTTTTACAGTGGAACAGTGAAAGTAATATTTACAGTAGCAATTTGCTCTTTTTGTACCATAAAGGGCTGATTTTAGTTTTTTTAACCCCATTATGTTACTGGCCGATTAATCGATTATGAAAATAGTAATCAATTAATTTCATAATCGATTAGTTGTGGATTGTTTCGGCCCTAGTAATAACCTACACCATTGTTACCAGTTTACACAACAACAAGCAGCATTGCTGTCTGTTTATACAGTAATAACCTCCAGCCTTGGTGCCAACATACATTATAAGCCCCAGCATTCGTGTCAGGATACACAGCGACAACCAACAACGTTGGTGACAGTTTCCACAGTGACAACCACCACCACTTTTTGCAAAAACTTTGAGACTTTGAAGTTCTAATCATGAAGTGTAGTGTAAATGTGTACACCCACTAACTTTTTGGAGCTCATGTAAGAAATGTGCTGCAAAGACTCATTGTGCTTGCGCCCATTATCATGGCAACACAAGCTTGGTGAGCATTTGCAGTGTGTTCCTAAAACGTGCGCCAAAGGGTGCATTTCCTGTGTGGGTTGTAACACTTGCGTAAATGTGCATGCAGTCTAAATGGCAATGACACCCCAATCAAGGTTAGCATGCTATTATGGCAACTTAGGCACTATGCACATTTGCAGCACGTTGCAAAGCATGCATTTTCTGTGCAGGTTGACGCGCAGATGTAAATGCGTATATGTGAATGTAATGCCGCGTACACACGGTCGTACTTTTCGTCTACAAAAGTCCAACAGACGCTGATGGACTAAAGCTGGCTGGTAATCCGATCGTGTGTGGGCTTCTCCGGACTTTCAACTGACTTTTTTAGCCTCAAATCCGACGTACTTTAGATTTGAAACATGCTTCAAAACTTTACTTCGTAACTACGACGGACCCCGAAATCCGCTCGTCTGTGTGCTAGTCCGACGGACAAAAAGCCACGCTAGGGCACCTATTGGCTACTGGCTATGAACTTCCTTATTTTAGTCCGGTGTACGTCATCACGTACGAATCCGACCGACTTTTGTGTGGTCGTGTGTAGGCAAGTCCGTTCGTTAGAAAGTAGGCCGCAAGTCCGCCGCAAGTCCACCGAAAGTCTGCCGGAAGTCTGTCGGAAAGGCTGTCCGACTTTTGTAGACGAAAAGTACGACCGTGTGTACGCGGCATAACTCTGTTAATGGCACCCCAAATGCAGTAAGCAGACGCATGTTTTGACATGCGTTTTTTTACGCACCAAAACACGCCCTAAAAAACATGCGGCGCTCAACAACCAAAACGTTTCTTGATCTATATTGGGGAGTTTGTCACACGTAGCACAAACCATTCCAGTGAATGGCTCATTCTCATCTGAGAATTTCCAAATGCACGGCAACCTGCACAGAAATCACGTTTCAAAAACAAGCAGCAATGTGCATTGTGCTTGCGTTACCATTTAGGCTGCATTCTCGCATATGCACATTTCTGAACGTACAGCAACCTGCACAGAAAACACACTATGCTAAAATTTTTAGGAATACACATCACACTTGCCTTGTCATTATGGTGACGCAGGCATGTTGTGCGTCTGCAGCACATGTCTGAAATGCGTGGGAATGTGTGTATTTTCTGTGCACATTTTGTCACTTGGAAAAGAAAAACATCTGCTAACTGTGCTTGGGGTGTCAAACAATGAGGCTGCATTTACATCTGCACATTTCCCATCGCAAACTGTGTGCTCTGGAGTGCATATTGGAAATGCCCTGCCAATGTGTATCGTGCTTGCATCACCAGAATGGCAATGCGAGGACAATATGCGTTTGCAGCATGTTTCCGAAACGCATGCCAAAGCGCGCATTTTGCTTGATGAATGATGTCAGTCACAGGCCAGGAAAGAGAGAGGGGCTCCACATGAGAGCAGGATGTAATACTCCTCAGCATGGAGGTCAGTTAATGCAACAATATCCCACAGCGCTGATATTATGTTCCACCGTAATAACCTCCATCATTGGTGCAATCCTACACAAGAATAACCCTCAGCATGGCTTCCAGTATACAGAACAATAGCCCATAGCATTGGTGCCAGTGTACTCAGTAATAACCAACACCATTGTTGCCAGTTTACATAAGAAGCAGCATTGCTGTCCGTTTATACAGCAATAACATCCAGCCTTGGTGCTATCATACATAATAAGCCCCAGCATTGGTGCCAGGATACACAGCGACAACCACCAACGTTAGTGACAGTTTCCACAGTGACAACCACCACAATTTTATCAAAAATGTTGAGACTTTGACATTCAAATTGTGGCTGAACCTAGTGTAAATATGCACACCTGCTAACTTTTTGAAACGTTTTTTCACACGTAAATGCCCATTGTGCCACCCGGTAACCCCGCCCCCCTCTGACGCACGGTGAGTTGACGGGACTTCCCTGTGATGTCACGGGGAATGCCACAGGGAAGTCCCGTCATGTCCCGTGCGTCAGAGGGGGGTGGGGTCACCGGGTGGCCCCGCCCCCATTATTTAAAAACCGCCAGACGAGGAGACGCCGTCACACAGCGGGAGCCTCCCTCCATGCCAGCATGGATGCGGAGCGGCCCGGAGAAGAAAATGAAGAAGAGAGAAAAGAAGAAGAGAAGAAGATGAAGAGAAGAGCGGGCGCCTCCCCCCATGCCATGGGTGCGGAGCGGCCCAAGGAGAAGAAGATAGAAGACGCCGCGGAGGAGATGCTGGACGAGAACGCTGGAGGAAGAACCAGAAGAACCAGAAGAAGATGAAGGAAGATAGAAGAAAGAAGAAGCATTTAAATAAAGGAATTGTCAAAAACTGTCTCTTAATGGTAGGGGTAAGTACCCCCTTACCATTTCACACAGGGGGGGCGGGATCTGGGGGACCCCTTGTTAAAGGGGGCTTCCAGATTCCGATAAGCCCACCGCCCGCAGACCCCCACAACCACCGGCCAGGGTTGTGGGGATTAGGCCCTTGTCCTCATCAACATGGGGACAAGGTGTTTTGGGGGCTACCCCAAAGCACCCTCCCAATGTTGAGGGCATGTGGCCTGGTACGGTTCAGAAGGGGGGGCGCACTCTCGTCCCCCCCTCTTTTCCTGTGGCCTGCCAGGTTGCGTGCTCGGATAAGGGTCTGGTATGGATCTTTGGGGGGACCCTACGCCGTTTTTTTTAAAATTTTGGCCGGGGTTCCCCTTAATATCCATACCAGACCTGAAGGGCCTGGTATGGAATTTAGGGGGACCCCCACATCATTTTTTTTAAAATTTTGGTTCGGGGTTCCCCTGTGGGGAATTCCCATGCCGCTTTTATCAATGAACTTCTATGTGTATTGTTAGACCGGCAATGCAATAGCCGCGAGTAGTTTTAAATGGGTTTTCTCCTTCGAAATGTCATTTTGCTGTCAGACGGTTCTAAACACAGGAAACATGCGCCCCTTTACAGGCATACTATAGACACCCCCCAGCTACGAAATTTAAAGGGATATTACACTTTTATTGTTTGACTTTAAGCATTATTAAAATCACTGCTCCTGAAAAAACGGCCGTTTTTAAAACTTTTTTTTGCATTGATCCATGTCCCCTGGGGCAGGACCCGGGTCCCCAAACACTTTTTATGAGAATAACTTGCATATAAGCCTTTAAAATTAGCACTTTTGATTATTCATGTTTGTGTCCCATAGACTTTAACGGTGTTCGCGTGTTCGAACAAACTTTTTTCCTGTTCGCATGTTCTGGTGCGAACTGAACAGGGGGGTGTTCGGCTCATCCCTACTCCCTAACAATATAGTCGGTTATTTATATTTACCACTGCATAGAGATATTTAAGAATAAATTGCCTTTTTTTAAACTTTATATAAATTAATAAATACATTATTATTATAAATTAATTTTATATAAATTATACAACACATTTTTTTTAAGGTTATTAACCGATTCATGAAAACAATCATCGGCCAACTAATTGATTATGAAAATAATCGTTAGTTGCAGCCCTGTATTAAACCCTCACCCTCTTTAAATTAATATACGAGGCACGTTACAATCAACATCTCAGCATAAACTATGAATCTATAACTCAGTAAAAGATCTATTTCCTGACAGACTCCATGGCAGCCTACGTGTGGGTTAACCCCGCCTCCTCTCCAATGCTATAGGACCCCATTCCCATAAATGAGTGCTCACCACTAGCTACTGCGTTCCTTTTTTGTCCTCCTCTATGGACCTACACATGCTGTTCGCATCAAGATTGATTGAATTCAAGATTGGCATACCTGTGCGGTGCAGCTCAAAAAGCCCAGCTATGAGCGGGCGAGTAGCTTAAAGAGGCTTGAAATGTTCCCCCTTGGTGGATGGGTGGTCGCCTCTCTATGCCCGGCAGACAGTTCTCATCAACGGCTGGCAAGGTCTGTGGATGTTTTCCCATACTCCATGGCAGTGTTTCTATATGTTGTATGTATTTTCCCTGGTGGTCCAGTGTGTCCTTTCCCCCTCATGGCGGCTGGTTCGCGTGCGTTCCAGCCCGCCACGGCACTTCCGGGTTGCGGCAGTCTCAGCCGCTGGCACCTGCGCTGTAGCCACTCTGAGAGCGAGGTTTGGCTCGCGCATGCGCAGTACGGCGGCTCGTTCGTCGTCCGCGCAGGCGCCGTACGGTGGTTCCCCTTTGCGCATGCGCAGTAGGGGATAATGATGTCACGGGCGGGGAATTTAAATTCCGCCCTCCTGTCCTGCTGAGTTGGGATCTCCCTTGGTAGGGAAAGGAGGAGCGGATCCCTGCTGGTCTCTAGGTGAGTGGTGGAAACCTCTGCAAAAAAAAAAAAAAAAAAAAAGAGGACAAAATAATTGAAAATTATATATGTTTATCTAAATATATACTTGTGCGTCTGGAAGTTGTTTTTCCTTTGCCTTGAATATACATTGATACATGCTTGTGCATATTAAAAAAAAAAAAAAAAAAAAAATTTTTGAGGCAAGCAGAGTTTTTTCTTTTCTCTAAAAACCTTCTCATGTTTAATGCCTAGGTTTTCTTAGACCATTATCCCTGCAGACTATTAAAGTGACATTTCGTGTCCCAGGTATGGACAATTCACCGCCTTTAAGTGGCCAGCCCTCACGCACAAGGTATGTGCTCGTGAGGGGAGGGGATGAGATTTATGCACATTATTGTCGTGCTGATACCATGTTCTGCCTTCTTCTCCCCCCTTCCCCTATTTTTTCTCTTCCCAGCCCTTCTAGGTCGGACCCGCTAAATGCAGTCCAGAATGCCAATGACCTTGCCAAGCCACAATACAATTCATCTTCATCCAGACGAGACTCACAGTCCGGATCCCACCAGAGGAGACGCTCTCGTTCCTCCTCAAGACACCGCTCCCACCGCCATGACAGCCGCTCTGACCACAGAGCCTGCTGGGGATGTAGGACACGAGTTCCGGAGGGCAAGTCCTTATGTGACCGTTGTTTTGCCCGTGCGGTTGGGGAAAAAGAGACGGAAAACCAGCGTTCAGAGTCTCTTGTGAAACGAGTGGTACAGCAATCCCTAATGGAGAGGGAAGCACCTCGCACATTGAGCCAGTCTACCACCGCGTCTGGCCCGCCGGCGGAAGAGGCCCGTGATGATCCGGGTACTTCACAGCCCTATATTACCTCTCCTGACTCCTCAGAGGATGAGTCTATTAATGAGGAGGTCATTGGAGGGTTCGACTTCGCGATGGTTTCCCCTTTAATCAAAGCAATCAAGGAAGCCTTGAAGTGGGAAGACCCTTCCACTCCCCCAGCCAAGCAGAAAAAATTCTTCAAGCACCTGGGGAGAGAACGCGCAAACTTTCCGCTCCTTCCAGAGCTAAAGGAAATCATTGAGGAAGAATGGAGTAAAACAGAGAAAAAATCCTCCATGTCTAATAAAACCTCCAGATTGTACCCCTTCAAGTCAGAAGAAGTAAAGAATTTGGAGAATACTCCCCTTGTGGACGCAGCTCTTATGCGTCTGGCCAAACATGTGACTCTTCCTCTAGAAGACGCAGTATCTTTTAAAGATGGGCTCGAGAGGAAGATAGACCTAGATCTAAAAAGAATCTATGGGCTCGCGGGTATGGCCTGTAAACCAGCCCTGGCATTAGCGGCCATGTCTAAGGCCATGGAGGCCTGGACGGAGAACGTGGAATCCTTCCTTAAAGGCGTGTCAGAAGAACTGGCTGGAAGTTCAGCAGCCGCAGAGCTGAAGCTTGCAGCGGTCTTCCTGGGGGAGGCGTCCATTGACCTGATCCGCCTTCTGGCTCGTATTATGCTGTCCTCAGTTACGGCCAAGAGAGCCCTCTGGTTGCGTCCCTGGCTTGCGGACCCTGGTTCTAAGCAAGCGTGGTGTAAAATCCCGTTTGAGGGGTCCTCACTGTTTGGCAATAAGCTTGACGATGCCATTACGCGAGCCACAGGTGGCAAATCGGGTTTTCTTCCCCAGGACAGGCGCATGCTGGGTCGAAAGAAGCCCCAGTTCAGAAGACGAAGTCCGGAGCGCTCCAGGGAAGCACGCTCCTACAAGCCTGGCCGGGACTTTAGGAAGAATTGGAGCAGAGGGCAGTCATCCTTCCGCAAACCCGTTAAAAATCAAACGTCCAGTGCTCGTGATCAGGCTAAATCTTTTTGAGATTACGCCCGCCCAGGCGGGCCGGGTAGGGGCTCATCTGCTCCTCTTCCGGCACGTCTGGGTGGCCTCGATCTCAGACTTCTGGGTTATAAGGACGGTCTCGTCAGGCCACAGATGGGCCTTTTCCAGGACTCCGCACCCAAGGTTCGTCTCCACTCTTCTCCCTCGGGCAGAGGATCAGAAACAAATTTTGCTGTCCTATGTGGACCTCCTGAAAATTCAAGGAGCAGTAGTACATGTACCACAGGACGAATGGTTCCAGGGGATATACTCCCCTCTCTTCCTAGTTCAAAAAAAGGGGGGCTCTTGGCGCCCAGTCATAGACCTCACATATCTCAACGGATTCATAGAGAATGGAAGGTTCAAGATGGAAACCTTGGTGACCATTCAGAGAGCCATACAACCAGGCGACTGGATGATATCAATCGACCTGAAGGACGCTTATTTCCACGTTCCAGTGGAAAAAGAATTTCACAGATACCTCCGCTTTCACATTGGGTCAGATCATCTTCAATTTATTTGCCTCCCCTTCGGGCTGACAACGTCCCCCCGGGTCTTTTCAAAGGTCCTCCTAGCTACGGTGGCACTAATAAGATCCAAAGGGGTACGTCTTTACCACTACCTGGACGACCTGCTGGTGCTGTCCCAGAGCAGGGAGCAGTTGCTGGTCCACCGGGATCAAGTAATCTCCACTCTGTCCAACTTCGGGTGGCTCCTAAACATAGTAAAGAGTCAACTGAGCCCAACTCAGCGTCTAATATATCTGGGAGCCCAGTTCGATACAGTGGCAAACACTATCTCCCTTCCACTACAGAAAATTCCTACAGTTCGAGACAGAGTCTCCCGGGCTCTACATGCACGGCAAATGAAAGCCTCTCAGTGCCTGAAAGTCGTCGGCACGATGGTTTCTACGACTCCCATGGTCAAATGGGCCTTATGGAGATTGCGTCCCTTCCAGTCAGGTCTCCTACGTCAATGGAAGTCAGGGGACAAGAATCAGGTCATCCGCATAACACCTACAATGAGAAACAGCCTCTTCTGGTGGCTTCAGCGCAAGAACCTCCTGACTTGCCACTCCATCGCTCCCATCTCCTGGGTGACGGTCACGACCGATGCCAGCGGTACCGGTTGGGGAGCCCTTTGTGGGTCGAACCTGGCCCAGGGCAAGTGGGAAACATGTCTCCCCAACCCTGGGTCGAATGTCTTGGAACTTCGTGCGGCCTGGTGTGCCCTACAGTTCTTCTCTCATCTCCTGATGGGGGAGTCAGTGCTGTTGAGAATGGACAACACCACAGCAGTATCATATGTGAAGAGGCAAGGGGGTACTCGGAGTCCCACACTTCTTCGGGAAGTTGAGCCCATCCTATCGTGGGCGCAGAAATACCTTGCCAACATCTCGGCAGTCTTTGTCCCAGGCGTCCAAAACACTCAAGCAGACTTCCTGTCACGGACCGAGTTGGACAACAACGAGTGGTCTCTCCACATAGAGACGTTCAGGTGGATCTTGTCACTAAAGACCGATCCCGAAGTAGATCTGTTTGCTTCCCCCTGCAATCGCAAGCTGAAGAAGTTCTACACCCGGGGGCTCTGCAGTCAAGCCATCGGGACAGATGCCTTGACGGATCAGTGGAGGTTCAAGCGGGCATACGCCTTTCCGCCACTGCCAGTTATGCTGAGATTCCTGCAGAGGCTCAGAGCGGAGCCAGTGGAGGTGGTGACAATAGCTCCCTACTGGCCAAACAGGCCTTGGTTCCCTCTCCTGGTCCAGCTCAGCTGTCGGGACCCAGTGCCTCTCCCTCTCAGACCGGACCTTCTTTCTCAAGGGTCAGTCCTGCACCCTTGTCCTGCAGTGCTGAGACTGATGGTCTGGTTCTTGAGAGGGAGAGGCTGGAATCCCTAGGTTGTGCCTCAGAGGTAATATCCACTCTCATGAGCTCGAGAAGATCCAGTACAAATAAAGTTTATGGAAGGATCTGGTCCAAATTCGTGGAGTTCTGCTCTCCTCAGGGCAGGTCTTTTAGACATCCAGAAGTCCAGGACGTTCTCAGTTTCCTCCAAACGGGCCTAGATTTACATCTATCTGTCAGCTCTCTGAGAGTCCAAGTTTCGGCACTTTCGGCCTTCTCCGGCACTTAATGGGCAGTTCATCCTCTGGTTAGACAATTTTTCCGAGGCGCATCGAGACTCAAGCCCCAGAGAAAGCCTAGGTTCCCCAAATGGGACCTTCCGTTAGTCCTTGACTCGATCTCTGGACTCAGTACTTCGGGGCCCTCCCCGCTCCCTATCAAGGTCTTTTCAGCAAAGGTGGCCTTCTTAGTGGCCATTACCTCAGCCAAAAGGGTCTCTGAAATTGCATCACTTGGTCACGAAGAACCCTTCCTAACGTTTTTCCCGGACCGGGTAGTCCTCATTCCTATGCTGGGTTCCAACCCAAAAGTGTCTTCAGTATTCCACGTCAATCAAGAGATCGTTCTACCTACATTTAGGACCCCAGGGTCCACTGAGAATCACCCTCTAGATGTGGGCAAAGCTATTAAGGAATATCTCAAAGTTACTTCTCCCTTTAGACGTTCTAGTCATCTCTTCGTGCTTCACTCAGGCAGCAATATAGGGAAAAAAGCCTCAACCAGGACTATCGCGTCCTGGATCGTACAGACCATACAACAGGCATATAGGGCTAAGGGCTTGGCTCCTCCAAAGGCGGTGACAGCCCATTCCAACAGAGGAATGGCAGCCTCGTGGGCAGCGGCTCGACATGTGGCTCCAGATATCATCTGCAAGGCAGCTTCATGGGCTTCTATTAATACCTTCATGTTGCATTATTGTATAGAGCCTGCCTCACTATCCTCTGTAAACTTTGGGTTACAAATCCTATCGACCGATAGGACAAATTAAAATTTATGTTTTGATCATGCATACCCACCCGTGTGGTTGGCTAGTTATTTCCCACACGTAGGCTGCCATGGAGTCTGTCAGGAAAAAGGAAAATTTATTATCAAATACTTACCGTAATTTTCCTTTCCTGATGGACTCCATGGCAGACGGAGTTCCCACCCATTGGTCAACGAGTAGGCTAGTTACGGAACGCAGTAGCTAGTGGTGAGCACTCATTTATGGGAATGGGGTCCTATAGCATTGGAGAGGAGGCGGGGTTAACCCACACGTAGGCTGCCATGGAGTCCATCAGGAAAGGAAAATTACGGTAAGTATTTGATAATAAATTTTCCTTTATCTATCACTTCTGTATGCTCCTATCATCTGTACAATCTCTACTATCTATCCCATTTATATTCCAAAATCCGTGGACTACCTAAAATCATAAAAACATCAATTATACATTCCCCAGTAAGTTATTAAAAATTCTTACCCCTGACACCTGTCATGAACAATGCCATGTGCTTCACTTTTGGCTCAATTGTGTAGATTGGAAAGGGGAGGGTAAGAGGAGGTAGGAACACTTCCTTTCCTTCAATGCATGTATTCATTCAATTGCATGTCATTTCCAAATTAACCTGTTGTGGCACTGCTGAGCAGAGGCAAATTCATCACTTGTGGGGCAAAAATGGAGCCCCAGTTTTTTCAGAGTATGTAATTTCCAAAGTAACCTGTTGCTGCGCTGTTGAGCAGATTTCACAACTCTGGATCACTGGACACATAGCTACCTTGTAATAAGTCACAACATAGAAAAGCCAGAAGGTTAGAAAAAGGTCACTGCAAAGCAGCAGGCATTCTGACTGTGCATGTTCTAAAAAAAATGATGGTAGGGAATAGATGCTAATGACTGCAGGAAATTAGCTGTGAAAAAACAAATATGGAGGGGAAAAGATGCTAATAGACTGCAGGAAATTAGCAGTGCCAAAAAAAAAATATTGAGAAAAATATATGCCAATAGACTACAGGAAATTAGCAGTGCACAAAAAATATGGATAGAAATAGATGCTAATAGACTGCAGAAAATTAGCTGTGAAAAAAATATGGAGAGAAAAAGATGCTAATAGACTGCAGGAAATTAGCAGTGACAAAAAAATATGGAGAAAAATATATGCCAATAGACTGCAAGAAATTAGCGCACAAAAAAAAAAAATATTGATGAAAATAGATGCTAATAGACTGCAGAAAATTAGCTGTGAAAAAAATATGGAAGGAAACATCTGCTAATATACTGCAGAAAATTAGCTGTGAAAAAATATGGAGGGAAAAAGATGCTAATAGACTGCAGGAAATTAGCTGAGAAAAAAAAATATGGAGGGAATTTGACGCTAATAGACTGCAATTAGCAGTGCACAAAAAATATGGAGGGAAATAGATGTTAATAGACTACAGGAAATTAGCAGTGCTAAAATAAAATTATGGGAGGGAAATATATGCTAATAGAGTGCAGGAAATTAGCTGAGAAAAAAATATGGAGGGGAAAAGATGCTAATAGACTGCAGGAAATTAGCTGAAGAATAACTTATGGAGGGAAATATATGCTAATAGACAAATAACCACAAAATTAAGGTGCTTTATCAAAAATGAGATGGGCTAAATTCTCTTAAGCAAACGCCTATAGAAACGTAATAATGTTAATATTTTTTGGGGGTTTTTTTTGTGAAATTTGATAATACTGAGATGGTCATAAGCAAAGTCACCCGCGGCGGCTGCTGTAACTACCAGTATTCACCACAAAAGTTGAACACTCCCTCACCTTTCTGCATTCAAAGCATGTCATTTCCAAAGTAACCTGTTGTGGCGCTGCTGAGAAGCCTTCAACTTCATCACTGGTGGTGCTGACATGGAGCCCAAGAGTTTTTCAGAGCATGCAATTTCCAAAGTAACCTGGTGTGGCGCTGCTGAGCAGCCCTCAACTTCATCACTGGTGGTGCTGACATGGAGCCCCAGATCGTTTTTCAGAGCATGTAATTTCCAAAGTAACCTGCTGCTGCGCTGGTGAGTAGATTCACAATTCCAGAACACTGGACACATTAGTTACCTTGTAATAAGTCACAACAGAGGGAGGCCAGGAGGTTAGAAAAAGGTCACTGCAAAACAGCAAGCATTCTGACATTGCATGTTCTATAAATTGAAGCTGGCCATACATCATACAATCTTATAATACAATTTTGCTTTAGACTGACCAAAAAAACATAGGTCAAATCTAAAAGGCGGGCCCTTACACTAAACAGTTGAAGATAAATCTAAAGCTTGCTAATAGACTGCAGGAGATCAGCTGAGAAAAAAAAATTTATGGCGGCATATAAATGCTAATAGACTGCAGGAAATCAGCCAAGGAAAAAAAATATGGAGGAAATAGATGCTAATAGACTGCAGGAAATCAGCCAAGAAAAAAAATTATGGAGGTTTATAAATCCTAATAGACTGCAGGAAATTAGCGGTGCAAAAAAAAAATGGAGGGAAATAAATGCTAATAGACTGCAGGAAATCAGCCAATGAAGAAAAATATGGAGGAAATAGATGCAAATATACTTCAGGAAATAAGCTGTGAAAAAAAATATGGAGTCAAAGAGATGCCAATAGACTGCGGGGAATTAGCAGTGCCAAAAAAATGGAGGAAATAGATGCTAATAGACTGCAGAAAATTAGCAGTGCAAAAAAAATTATGGGTGGAAATAGATGCTAATAGATTGCAGAAAATTAGCTGTGAAAAAATATGGAGGGAAAATTCTGCTAATATACTAACCTTTACGCATTCATAGCATGTCATTTCCAAAGTAACCTGTTGTGGCGCTGCTGAGCAGCCTTCAACTTCATCACTGGAGGGGCTGACATGGAGCCCAAGATAGTTTTTCAGAGCAAGTCATTACCAAAGTAACCTGTTGCTGCGCCGTTGAGTAGATTTCACCCGTCCGAATCACTGGACACACATTTACCTTGTAAAAAGTCATTACAGAGGGAGGCCAGGAGGATAGAAAAAGATCACTGCAAAGCAGCAAGCATTCTGACTTAGCATGTTCTAAATCGAAGCTGGCCATACAGCCATACATCATACAATCTTATTGTACAATTTTCCTTTAGACTGACCAAAAAAACATAGCAGGTCAAATATAAACATCATTTTTAATTTGTATCCAATCAGGCAGGCTCTTACACTAAACGTTGAAAGTTGAAAATAAATCTAGAGCTTGCTAATAGACTGCTGGAAAATCAGCTGAGCAAAATAAATAAATAAAAGGAGGAAATAAATGCTAATAGACTGCAGGAAATTAGCAGTGAAAAAAATATGGAGGGAAATATATGCTAATAGACTGCAGGAAATCAGCCAAGGAAAAAAATATGAAGGAAATAGATGCTAATAGACTGCAGGAAATCAGCTGAGAAAAATATGGAGGAAATAGATGCTAATAAACTGCAGGAAATTAGCAGTGCAAAAAAAACTATGGAGGGAAATATATGCTAATAGACTACAGGAAATCAGCCAAGTGAAAAAAATATGGAGGAGATAGATGCTATACTGCAGGAAATCAGCCTAGGGAAAAAACATATGGAGGAAATATATGCTAATAGACAAATAACCACAAAACGAAGGTGCTCCATCAAAAAATGAGATGGCCTAAATTCTCTTAAGCAAACGCCTATAGAAACGTAATAATGTTAAATATTTTTAGGTTGTGAAATTTGATGTTATCATTAGATTTATACGGCGATGGTCATAGGCAAAGTCCCCAGCGGTGGTCGCTGTAACAGTATTCACCACACAAGTTGAACACTCCCTCACCTTTAGGCGTTCAGAGCATGTCATTTCCAAAGTAACCTGTTGTGGCGCTGCTGAGCAGCCTTCAACTTCATCACTGGTGGTGTTGACATGGAACCCAAGATAGTTTTTCAGAGCACGTCATTTCAAAAGTAACCTGCTGCTGCTCTGTTGAGCAAGTTTCACAACTCCGGATCACTGGACACATAGACTTGTAGACAACTCCGGATCACTGGACACAGACACTGGACTTGTAATAAGTCACAACAGAGGGAGGCCAGGAGGTTAGAAAAAGGTCACTGCAAAACAGCAAGCATTCTGACATTGCATGTTCTAAATCGAAGCTGGCCATACAGCCATACAATCGTATTGTACAATTTTCCCTTAGATTGATCAAAAAAAAATCATATAATAATAGGAGCTAAAAGTAAATCTAAAGGAGATCGTACAAGAAGATTGTATAATACATGGCCAGGTTAAGGATCTGTTCCCACCATTGGAGCATGAGTGTGGTTGAGTGCATTTCTGCGCATCACTTGTAGAACAGACTATTTATTTTAATGAGCTTCCCTACCTGCCTAAATAATTCCCTGGTTACAGAAAGGTCAGTGCTCAATAAAAAACAGCCCAGGAAATCAAACTGTGCACCGTCTAAACTCAAGCTGATCATGCATCATAGAATCCTATTGTACAATTTTCATTTAGATTTATGAAAAATCATATAATATGTGGTCAAATCTAAACAGCACTTTCAATTTGTATCCAATCAGGCAGGCTCTTGCACCACACAGATGAATGTAAATCTAGAGATTGTACAAGAATATTGTATAATATATAGCCAGCTAAAGGTTCTGTTCACAACACTGGAGTGCGTGTGGTTCTGTGCGTTTGTGGGCATCAATTGTAGGGCAAATCATTCATTTCAATGGGATTCCCTACATGCCAGATGAATTCCCTGACCCTTTTGAGAAATAAGAATTACATCACCATGTGCTTTGCTGCATTCAAACGTGTGTGCATTCACAGATGTGTGGGGTGAAATTAACAATAAGGTCCCATTCAGACCTGGGCATTTTTCTAGAAGTGCACAAAATTGTGCATTTTTGCATGTATTTGACAAAAAGCGCAAAATAGTTTCATGCTTGCAGTTGTCGTGGGAATTCCACTATAGGCTACACGTAATCCATCTCACCTGCGCTGATAAGTGCCCTTTCAGCCTTCTGGTATAACACATCTCAGTAAAACCCTGTCTTGAACATTGACCCAAATAAAACGCCGCGCCCCCCCAATGTGTTGATCAGGCACACGGGCAACAAGAGCATAGTTTTCATATGCGATAATGTCTTTGCAGAGGGAACACGTCACCCCCAGAGGAACGTCTGTGCATTGCACAGGGGCCCTTCGCTTGCGGACATATCCCCACTCTGCAAACACTTTTCTGCATCCTCAAGAAACTTGTCACTACCAGACGGATCTCAACCAGCGTCAGTCTGCCCCAGTCAGCTCTTTAGAGGCTACATGAGCTACTTTGATGCTTTTGTCATGCACAGGGCTTTCTTTTGAAACAATTTCTCAGCCTTATGCACATAGTGTGAAAACACTTCCATATTTTGCAACACTCGCCATCTAACATTCACAAAGCACTCACTTGGGGAATGGGGCCGTGGCACCACATGCACCTGCTAAAAGGCAGTGTAATTCTGTGCATAGCAGGAAATGGGGATAAAACATTTAGGCCTAATGCACACAGGGCGTTAAAAAAATGAGTTGCAAAGCCAGTACTGATGCCAGGAAAAATCAGCTGTAAAAATGCACTTTTAGAAGCATTTTTGAATAGGCGTTAATACATAGCAGTGTTAGCGTTTACCAGCCTCTCTCTGCCCCCTTCTATTTTCCTCTCCCAAATCCAATTACTACAGCTTAAAAATACCTGACATGGCTTAAGGCTGTGTACAGAGTAGGGATGAGCTTTGAGTTCGAGTCAAACTCATGTTCGACTCGAACATTGGCTGTTCGCAAGTTCGCCGAACAGCGAACAATTTGGGGTGTTCGCGGCAAATTCGAATGCCGCGGAACACCCTTTAAAAGTCTATGGGAGAAATCAAAAGTGCTAATTTTAAAGGCTTATATGCAAGTTATTGTCATAAAAAGTGTTTGGGGACCCGGGTCCTGCCCCAGGGGACATGGATCAATGCAAAAAAAAGTTTTAAAACCGGCCGTTTTTTCAGGAGCAGTGATTTTAATAATGCTTAAAGTCAAACAATAAAAGTGTAATATCCCTTTAAATTTCGTAGCTGGAGGGTGTCTATAGTATGCCTGTAAAGGGGCGCATGTTTCCCGTGTTTAGAACAGTCTGACAGCAAATGGCATTTCGAAGGAAAAAACCCATTTAAAACTACTCGCGGCTATTGCATTGCCGACAATACACATAGAAGTTCATTGATAAAAACGGCATGGGAATTCCCCACAGGGGAACCCCGAACCAAAATTTTTTTAAAAAAATGACGTGGGAGTCACCCTAAATTCTATACCAGGCCCTTCAGGTCTGGTATGGATATTAAGGGGAACCCCGGCCAAAATTTAAAAAAAAATGACGTGGGGTTCCCCCTAAATTCCATACCAGACCCTTCAGGTCTGGTATGGATTTTAAGGGAAACCCCGCGCCAAAAAAACCCAAAAAACGGCATGGGGTCCCCTCAAAAATCCATACCAGACCCTTATCCGAGCACGCAACCTGGCAGGCCGCAGGAAAAGAGGGGGGATGAGAGTGTGGCCCCCCTCCTGAACCATACCAGGCCACATGCGCTCAACATTGGGAGGGTGCTTTGGGGTAGCCCCCCAAAACACCTTGTCCCCATGTTGATGAGGACAAGGGCCTCATCCCCAAAACCCTGGCCGGTGGTTGTGGGGGTCTGCGGGTGGGGGGCTTATCGGAATCTGGAAGCCCCCTTTAACAAGGGGACCCCCAGATCCCGCCCCCCCTGTGTGAAATGGTAAGGGGGTAATTACCCCTACCATTTCACTAAAAATCTGTTAAAAATGTTAAAAATGACAAGAGACAGTTTTTGACAATTCCTTTATTTAAATGCTTCTTCTTTCTTCTATCTTCCTTCATCTTCTTCTTCTTCTGGTTCTTCCTCTGGCATTCTCGTCCAGCATCTCCTCCGCGGTGTCTTCTATCTTCTTCTCCTCGGGCCGTTCTGCACCCATGGCATGGGGGGAGGCTCCCGCTCCTCTCTTCATCTTCTTCTTCATCTTCATCTTCTTCTCTTCTTCCTTCTTCTTTTCTTCTCTTCTTCATTTTCTTCTCCGGGCCGCTCCACATCCATGCTGGCATGGAGGGAGGCTCCCGCTGTGTGACGGCATCTCCTCGTCTGATGGTTCTTAAATAACGGGGGGCGGGGCAACCCGGTGACCCCGCCCCCTCTGAAGCACGGGACATAACGGGACTTCCCTGTGGCATTCCCCGTGACGTCACAGGGAAGTCCCGTCAAGTCACCATGCGTCAGAGGGGGGCGGGGTCACTGGGTGGCCCCGCCCCCGTTATTTAACAACCGTCAGACGAGGAGACGCCGTCACACAGCGGGAGCCTCCCTCCATGCCAGCATGGGTGCGGAGTGGCCCGGAGAAGAAAATGAAGAAGAGAAGAAGAGAAGAGAAGAAAAGAAGAAAAGAAGAAGAGAAGAAGATGAAGAAGATGAAGAGAAGAGCGGGAGCCTCCCCCCATGCCATGGGTGCGGAGCGGCCCGAGGAGAAGAAGATAGAGGACGCCGCGGAGGAGATGCTGGACGAGAACGCCGGAGGAAGAAGCAGAAGAGCCAGAAGAACCAGAAGAAGAAGATGAAGGAAGATAGAAGAAAGAAGAAGCATTTAAATAAAGGAATTGTCAAAAACTGTCTCTTGTCATTTTTAACATTTTTGACAGTTTTTTTGTGAAATGGTAGGGGTAAGTACCCCCTTACCATTTCACACAGGGGGGGGGGTCCGGGATCTGGGGGTCCCCTTGTTAAAAGGGGCTTCCAGATTCCGATAAGCCCCCCGCCCGCAGACCCCCACAACCACCGGCCAGGGTTGTGGGGATGAGGCCCTTGTCCTAATCAACATGGGGACAAGGTGTTTTGGGGGGCTACCCCAAAGCACCCTCCCAATGTTGAGGGCATGTGGCCTGGTACGGTTCAGGAGGGGGGGGCGCACTCTCGTCCCCCCCTCTTTTCCTGCGGCCTGCCAGGTTGCGTGCTCGGATAAGGGTTTGGTATGGATTTTTGGGGGGACCCCACGCCGTTTTTTTTTTTTTGCGCGGGGTTCCCCTTAATATCCATACCAGACCTGAAGGGTCTGGTATGGAATTTAGGGAGAACCCCACGTCATTTTTTTTTTAATTTTGGCCGGGGTTCCCCTTAATATCCATACCAGACCTGAAGGGCCTGGTATGGAATTTAGGGGGACTCCCACGTCATTTTTAAAAAAAAATTTTGGTTCGGGGTTCCCCTGTGGGGAATTCCCATGCCGTTTTTATCAATGAACTTCTATGTGTATTGTCGGCAATGCAATAGCCGCGAGTAGTTTTAAATGGGTTTTTTCCTTCGAAATGTCATTTTGCTGTCAGACTGTTCTAAACACGGGAAACATGCGACCTATTTACAGGCATACTGTAGACACCCCCCAGCTACGAAATTTAAAGGGATATTACACTTTTATTGTTTGACTTTAAGCATTATTAAAATCACTGCTCCTGAAAAAACAGCTGTTTTTAAAACTTTTTTTTGCATTGATCCATGTCCCCTGGGGCAGGACCCAGGTCCCCAAACACTTTTTATGACAATAACTTGCATATAAGCCTTTAAAATTAGCGCTTTTGATTATTCATGTTCGTGTCCCACAGACTTTAACGGTGTTCGCGTGTTCGAACAAACTTTTTTCCTGTTCGCATGTTCTGGTGCGAACCGAACAGGGGGGTGTTCGGCTCATCCCTAGTACAGAGTTAACACGCACTCAGGTTTATCCGCGTCAGGTCTTTTTACAGCGTTTTTCCTATGCCACTTATGGCTCCTAAAAGCCTATGTGTGCATGGACACAGAATAACATGGGGAGGCATTTTTAAGCCGTAAAAAAACGCCCAGCGTGCATGAGGCCTTAATGTGAAAATAGCATAATGTAGCTTAACGTGTAATGAAGTACCTAAACCTTCATCAATTGTCTTTAAACTTTGCACAACCTCAGTTCTCAAACCCTCAAACATGCTATTGACGTTTCATGGATTTTGGTCTCTCACAAAGAAAATGAGGGACATTAAGCTTGTTCTTTGAGAGCTTAATGTTGCTTGCTATACACAAAAGAGCTTAGAATTTCCCCTAAACTCCACACAATACAAGACTATCTATGCCAACATATTTTTAAAAAATCAGCTCATTTGGTAAATCATACCAAAAAGACATTCAAACAATTTTTTAAGCAGGCGTAAAAAGATTTAGGCTGGGTTCACACTATTGTAAAATGCAAAGGAGTACTGTTTGTCGTCTAGTCCATTTCAGATCCGAATTCAGGCAAAAATTCAGACTGAAATGGCAAACAGTGATGCACCAGACCCCTGCAATGAGCAGCTCCATGCTGCGGTGTGAACCCAGCCTTAATATGAACAGCTTAATGTACAATAAGAAGTCTAAACCCTAATCATTTTCCTTGATACTTTGAACAGCCTAACTTTTCAACTTTCCGACCCTATCCTAGAATTTTCATGTATTTTTGGTCTCCCACAAAAAAATGAGGGACATTAAGCTGGTTATTTTTTAGCTTAATGTCCAAAAAAAGAGCTTAGATGTTAACCAATTTCCCCCTAACTTCACACAATCCAAGACAATCCAAGACAATGCCAACATATTCTGAAAAAAATCTGATTGTTTCGTCAATCGTACCAAAAGTTATTCCCATTAGGCTATATTTTACAATACTAAAACATTTAATGTGAATGGCTTAATGTAAAAAGAGCTTAATGTACCATAATAAGCCTAAACCTTTAACAATTTCCTTGAAACTTTGCACAGCCTGTGTTTTCATCTTCCCAAACCTATCCTAGAAGTTTCATGACTCCCATAAAAAAAATTAGGGACATTGAGCTTGTTTTTTTTATAGCTTAAAGTGGCCTAATGTCCAAAAAAGAGCTTAGATGTTACCCATTTCCCCCAAACTTCACAAAATCCAAGACTGTCTATGCCAGCATATTCTTAAAAAAACTCAGATCGTATCGTCAATCGTACCAAAAGATATTCCCATTAAGCTATATTTTACAATCCTAAAACAATTAATGTGAACAGCTTAATGTACCATAATAAGCTTAAACAATTTCCTTGAAACTTTGCACAGCGTATGCTTTCATCTTCCCAAACCTATCCTAGAAGTTTCACTAATTTTGGACTCCCACAAAAAAATGAGGGACATTGAGCTTGTTTTATTATAGCTTAATGTGGCTTAACGTCCAAAAAAGAGCTTAGATGTTAACCAATTTCCCCCAAAATTCACACAATCCAAGACTCTGTGTATGCCAACATATTCTGAAAAAAATCAGATTGTTTCGTCAATCGTACCAAAAGTTTTTCCCATTAAGCTATATTTTACAATCCTAAAACATTTAATGTGAATGGCTTAATGTAAAAAGAGCTTAATGTACCATAATAAGCCTAAACCTTAAACAATTTCCTTGAAACCTTGCACAGCCTATGTTTTCATCTTCCCAACCTTATCCTAGAAGTTTCATGAATTTTGGACACCCACAAAAAAAATGAGGGACATTGAGCTTGTTTTTCAATAGCTTAATGTCCAAAATTTCAGATCGTATCGTCAATCGTACCAAAAGTTATTCCCATTAAGCTATATTTTACAATCCTAAAACAATTAATGTGAACGGCTTAATGTACCATAATAAGCCTAAACCACAATTTCCTTGAAACTTTGCACAGCCTATGTTTTTATCTTCCCAAACCTATCCTAGAAGTTTCATGAATTTTGGACTCCCACAAAAAAAGAGGGACATTGAACTTGTTTTTTTATAGCTTAATGTCCAAAAAAGAGCTTAGATGTTACCCATTTCTCCCAAACTTCACACAATCCAAGACTCTGTCTATGCCAACTAGGAATGAGCCGAACACCCCCCGGTTCGGTTCGCACCAGAACCTGCGAACGAACCGAAAATTTGCACAAACGTTAGAACCCCATTGACATCTATGGGATTCGAATGTTCGAAATCAAAAGTGCTAATTTTAAAGGCTAATTTGCATGGTATTGTCCTAAAAAGGGTTTGGGGACCTGGGTCCTGCCCCAGGGGACATGTATCAATACAAAAAAAACTTTTAAAAACGGCTGTTTTTTCGGGAGCAGTGATTTTAATGATGCTTAAAGTAAAAAAAAAAGTGAAATATTCCTTTAAATATCGTACCTGGGGTGTGTCTATAGTATGCCTGTAAAGTGGCGCGTGTTTCCCGTGTTTAGAACAGTCCCTGCACAAAATGTCATTTTTAAAGGAAAAAATCTCATTTAAAACTGCTTGCGGGTTTAATGTATTGTCGGGTCCTGGCAATATGGATGAAAATAAGTGGGACAAACGGCATTGGGTACCCCCCAGTCCACTACCAAGCCCTTTGAGTCTTGTATGGATATTAAGGGGAACCCCGCACCCAAATTAAAATAAGGAAAGGTGTGGGGCCACCAGGCCCTATATACTACCCTGTTTCCCCGAAAATAAGACCTAGCGTGATTGTCGGTGATGGCTGCAATAAAAGCCCTACCCCCCAAATAAGCCCTAGTTAAAGTCCTTGTAGGTCTTATTTTCAGGGTGGGGCTTGTTTTCGGGGAAACAGAGTAGGGCTTATTTGGGGGGTAGGGCTTATATTGCAGCCATCACCGACAATCACGCTAGGTCTTATTTTTTGGGAAACAGGGTATGAACAGCAGTATACAGGCGGTGCAAACAAGACAGGGACTGTAGGTTTGTTATTAAGTAGAATCTGTTTGTAATTTTGAACGGGTACATTTTTAAAGTGTTTAGCTCCAGCCAAAAAATCTTTTTTAAGCTTTTTGGAAAACATAGGGAAGGGTTATCACCCCTGTGACATTTTTTTTTGCTGTCTGTCCTCCTCTTCAGAAGATTTCACCTCACTTTTTGTCCCAATGACAAATGTTTTTGAAAATTTGGGGTTTTTTGTGGAACAAGGATTGGAAAGCATCAGTGGAAAGGAGAAATGTTTTTCCCATATTAACTCTTACAGGAGAGAAATAAACAAAAACTAGAGGCTGTTTAGCCTAAAGAGGGGGGGGGGGGAAATCTTCCCCAGGGACTTTTAAGGTGCCATTTAATGAACAGTATATTCAAAAATTCTGTACAATCATGTTGAGTAAAATTGGTATTTTTATTAAATCACATTTAAAATATCCATGCCTCACTTGAAGAGTGAGACATGTTTGTAAGAACAATACGACATGAACAATGTCACCCAAAATTATTCACATTAGACAGTGCAACAAAAAGCAACTACTTATAGGTGCCAAGACAATCTGCCGCTCGACATGTTTCGCTCTAATACGAGCTTCTTCAGGAGTTTACAGGCAATGATTGTGGTGGACTCTGAATGATGGGAAAATAGACAAAAATCAATACATACATTTAAACATGTATAGAAAACAACTCATGAATTTTTAAAAAATTTTTTCCTCAAAATTCTATTAGTAGGATAAAGATTGATACAGAGCATTTAAATGCATACATATAGGTTTAGGTACAGGACACTTAATGTAGAAAATCAAGATTTGTACATCTTACCAGGCTGTGGCACATCAATCTGACATAGGTACTTCAATAGAATGACAAACTGCTGCTAGTTTCAAACCGGGGGGTTCTCATATATGAGGGGTATCACTGCCAGGAGAGAATTTCCCTTCCTAGGGGTAGATTTCATCTCACTTCCTGTTGTCTCCTTCTGTTTGCAAGTAGGAGTCGTTTGTAAGTTAGATGTTTGAAAGTAGGGGCCTGCCCTATATACTCAGCAGAAATTTGGGCCTTAGGTGTTGTTGTGGCCACAACACTGTAAGCCCTCACAGGGCCCTGCTGTGAAATATTAGATCAAGAATTGTAATTACAATCCCCTGTAGAACAGGGGCAGAAAAATAGTGCCTTTAGTGGTGGTGCTGGTGCCACAACACTGTAAGTCCTCACTCGCTCTTGGTGGGCGCAGAAATGGGCCCTGCTGTGAAATATTAGATCAAGAATTGTAATTACATGCCCCTGTTGAACAAGGGCAGAAAAATTGGGCCTTTGGTGGTGGTGGTGCTGGTGCCACAACACTGTAAGTCCTCACTCGCTCTTGGTGGGCGCAGAAATGGGCCCTGCTGTGAAATATTAGATCAAGAATTGTAATTACATGCCCCTGTTGAACAAGGGCAGAAAAATTGGGCCTTTGGTGGTGGTGGTGGTGGTGCTGGTGCCACAACACTGTAAGTCCTCACTCGCTCTTGGTGGGTGCCGAAATGAGCCCTGCTGTGAAATATTAGATCAAGAATTGTAATTACATGCCCCTATTAAACAGGGGCTGAAAAATTGGGCCTTAGGCACTGGTGCTGGTGCCACAACACTGCAACCCCTCACAGATACTCTAGTTGGAACACAGAAATTAGCCCTGCTGCAAAGTATTGCATCAAAAATTGTAATTACACACCCCTGTTAAACAAGAACTGAAAAATTGGGCCTTAGGCACTGGTGCTGGTGCCACAACACTGCAACCCCTCACAGATACTCTAGTTGTAACGCAGAAACGAGCCCTGCTGCAAAGTATTGCATCAAAAATTGTAATTACACGCCCCTGTTAAACAGGGGCTTAAAAATTGGGCCTTAGGCACTGGTGGTGGTGCCCAGAACCAAAAATGTTCTTACAAGCTATCAGCGTGATCATTGAGGAGGAAGAGGATAATTACTCAGGGATAGTCACTCAGCATCACATAGGCAGTCTTTGAAGGGATCTGAGATTTCAAAAAAAATTATTCGGTTACATCAGCATCAGGTGCTTGGTAGCTGGTGGTGATCCAAGACTGATTCATTTTTATGAAGGTCAGTCGATCGACCGAGTCGGTGGACAGACGCACAATGTGATCGGTTACAAAGCCTCCAGCAGCACTGAATGTGCGTTCCGAAAGAATGCTGGATGCAGGACAGGCCAGTAGCTCAATTGCATACTGTGCAAGCTCTGGCCAGTGATCCATCCTCAAGACCCAGTAACCCAGAGGATTTTCGGTGGGAAAGGTGTCCAAGTCAGATCTTGCCCCTAGGTATTCCTGCACCATGTAAAACAGACGCTGGCGATGGTTGCTGGAACCGATCATACCTTGGGGCTGCGGACCAAAAAATTGTCTGAACGTATCGGTCAGATGGCCACCTTCTCCACCGCTCCTTCTTTGACTGACCGAAGCCTCAGCAACACGTTGTCCAGAAACAGGAGTTTGTAACCTCCCAGTCTCTGGGAACGCGTTGCACAGACCTTTCTGCAAGGCCTCCCGAAGATGTTTCATCCTCTGCTCCCTCTGCGATGGCAAGATAAGGTCCGCAACCTTACCCTTGTAACGTGGATCAAGGAGGGTTGCCAGCCAGTATTGGTCCTTCTCCTTGAAACCACAAATACGAGGATCCTTACGCAGGCTTTGCAGGATCAGGGAGGCCATGCAGCGTAGGTTTGCTGAGGCATTCGGTCCGGAGTCCTCTGGGTCACTAAGGACGACATGGTCCGCAGCCACCACCTCCCAGCTACGGACAAGTCCATGTGTTTCTTGGGACTGATCCCTTTAAGACTGCTGCTGATGCTGAGTGCCAGGCTCCACCTCCATACTGACACAATCTTCCTCCTCCTCCTCCTCCTCTTCCTGTGTGATCGGCGGGCACGCAGGAACACTGTCTGGATAAAGGGGGCCTTGAGAGCTAAGGAAGTCCTCCTCTTCTTGCCTCTGTTCTGCCTCAAGTGCCCTGTCCATTATTCCACGCAGCGTGTGCTCCAACAGGTGGACAAGGGGGACAGTGTCACTGATGCATGCACTGTCACTGCTCACCATCCTCGTGGCCTCCTCAAATGGTGACAGGACAGTGCATGCATCCCTGATCATGGCCCACTGGCGTGGGGAAAAAAAACAAGCTCCCCTGACCCTGTCCTGGTGCCATAGTCGCACAGGTACTCATTGATGGCCCTCTGCTGCGTGTGCAGCCGCTGCAGCATGGCCAACGTTGAGTTCCACCTGGTGGGCATGTCACAGATTAGGCGGTTCTTGGGCAGGTTAAACTCCTTTTGGAGGTCCGCCAGCCGAGCACTGGCATTATATGACCGGCGGAAATGCACACAGACGTTCCTGGCCTGCCTCAGGACATCCTGTAAGCCCGGGTACCTGCCCAAGAACCGCTGCACCACCAAGTTAAGGACGTGAGCCAAACAGGGCACATGGGTCATTTGTCCCTGTCGGAGGGCAGAGAGGAGGTTGGTGCCATTGTCGCAAACCACCATTCCTGCCTTAAGTTGGCGTGGTGTCAACCACCTCTGAACCTGCCCCTGTAGAGCTGACAGAACCTCTGCCCCAGTGTGACTCCTGTCCCCCAAGCACACCAGCTCAAGCACTGCATGGCATCTTTTGGCCTGCATACTTGCGTAGCCCCTTGAACGGCTATGGAGCACCGCTAGTTCCGAGGACAAAGCACAGGAAGAGGCCATGGAGGAAGAAGAAGAGGAAGCGGTGGAGGAGAGAGGTGTGTCACAATCATTAGCATTTTGGAGGCGTGGTGGCGGAACAACCTCCAACACTACTGCACCTTGTCCTGCATCCTTCCCAGCTGCCAGTGGCTCACCCAATGCGCCGTGAAACTTAGGTAACGTCCCTGTCCATGCCTGCTGGACCATGAGTCAGCGGTAATATGCACCTTAGCGCTGACCGCCCTGTCCAGCGAGGCATGGACATTGCCTTCCACATGCCGGTAGAGAGCCGGAATCGCCTTCCGTGAGAAAAAGTGGCATTTGGGTACCTGCCACTGAGGAACCGCACATTCCACAAACTCACGGAAGGGGGCAGAGTCTACCAACTGAAAAGGCAGCAGTTGAAGTGCTAGCAATTTTGCCAAGCTAGCATTCAACCGCTGGGCATGTGGATGGCTGGGAGCAAACTTCTTTCGGCGGTGCAGCAGCTGGGGCAGGGAAATTTGCCTGGTACAATCTGACGTCGGTGTACCAAAAGCAGATTGCCCACAAGTAATTGGCTGTGACACACCTAATTCTACACCTTCATTCCTCTCAGTGCAGGTCTCAGAGAGGACTGAAGGTATAGTGGGGTTGGAGATCTCAGCTGATGAGGAGCAAGGAGAGGTCCTCTTTGTTCTTTGGTGTGGGTCTTTTAGATACGCTTGCCAACGAACTGCATGGCAGGTCAACATATGTCTGGTCAAGCATGTGGTACCCAAGCGGGAGATGTTTTGGCCACGCGAGATACGCTTGAGACATATGTTGCAAATAGCAGCGGTGCGATCTGATGCACTCGTCTCAAAAAAGACCCACACCAAAGAACTTTTTGAATAACGCGCAGAGACTGCAGCGCCCTGCACATGTGGAGCTTTGGGGTGTGATGCAGTCAATGTGCTGCCCTTAGGCTGGCCCCTGGAGGGCATCCTGCCTTGTTGGTGATGTGCCGCCTCCTCCTCCTCTCTCCTATCATGGCACCCACGTTGCGTCAGTGACCTCATCATCCCCTCCCTCCTCATTACTGGAGCAAACCTGGCAGTATGCTGTAGCAGGTGGAGCATGACTGCCAGATTGCTGTCCTTCTTGGGCACCCCCTCTGTCCGTGCTCATGTTACTGCCTTCATCGAGCTCAGTATCATCATCAGAGCCTTCCAAACGCTGGGCATCCTCCTGGAGCATGTACCAAACACTTTCGGTATTTTTTTATTTGTTGCGCAAAAAATAAAAACCGCAGAGGTGATCAAATACCACCAAAAGAAAGCTCTATTTGTGGGAACAAAATGATAAAAAATTTGTTTGGGTACAGTGTAGCATGACCGCGCAATTGTCATTCAAATTGCGACAGCGCTGAAAGCTGAAAATTGGCCCGGGCGGGAAGGTGTCTAAGTGCCTGGTATTGAAGTGGTTAATGTACCGAAAGGTCAATTTGTAAGACTAAGAAGAAATTGCACGCAGCTTGATACCTACTTAGACCAAGCCGAAAAACTAGCCCTAAGATTCTCATGCAAAGGCTATGATCGCCAACTCTTAGCAAAAGAAATGGAAGAGGTCTCAAGAATGAACCGAAAAGATTTGATTAAGGAGACCAATAAATCAAAACAGCCACTTGGGGGAGCACCTCTTATTTTAGATTTCAACGCGCAACATAAGAAAGTTGAAAGGATCATCAAAAACCATTGGCATATCCTTCTAGCAGACAAACAATTACAAGGATCCCTGCCCACACGACCACATTTTATCTATAGAAGAGCACCAACCATTCGCGATAAGGTGGTAAAAAATGTAATCGATCCACCAAAAAGAACTTTCACTTTCTTTACCGGGAAAGGATTTTTCCCGTGTAAGAGGTGTTTTGCCTGCCTCAAAACTAAGAGACCAAATGAAAGAAAACTGGAGTTTACATCGACCAGTACGGGAAATACATATAGAGTCAACAATTTTATCAGCTGCAATACGGAAGGGGCCGTATATGCCCTGGAATGCAGTTGTGGGCTCCAGTATGTCGGCAGGATAAAAAGACCATTAAAGATACGGATAAAAGAACACGTGGAAAATATTCTGAAAGGCTACGATAAGCACAGCGTCTCCAAGCATTTTTTACTATGTCACAATAAAGACCCTACGAATTTGAGATTCTGGGGGATTGAACCTTATATCAGGCACTGGCGGGGGGGTCATAAAGTAAGGTCCCTGAGCCAGGCTGAATCTAGATGGATTTTTACCTTGGATACATTTGCACCTCGAGGCCTCAATATAGAATTCGATTTGAATTGTTTTCTGAGTGATTTCTAAACAGCTTTAGGCATACATATGTCCGAGTAGAGGAGACCCAATTTTATCCCTCATTCCTTCCTCCCCCACCCCCCACCTGTGGGACCATGATTATCGTAATTTGTATATTTTATTCTCTGGTATGCATCCAGATTATATATGCGATTCAGATGCCTGACACCATGATATGTAGTTGCGTCTTAGTTTATCTCTCTTATCTCTCAGTTTTAAGCCAGGACCCTGTCTAGCCCACTTTGCTTCAGGGGTCTTATTGTATTAAATGGGTCTTTTATTAAATGGGTGTTTTATTTATTTTTTAGTACTTGTTTTAAACAATAGACCATTTTACTTTACCTTTATATATTCTTCTATTATTAAATATGCTTTTATTATTTTTTTGGATTTTTATATTTTTTTGAATTTTTATCACCGATTCGATCCCTCTTTCTATTATACAGTATTAGTGACCAACTTTTATATGATGGTTTTGTATTTAATTATTGGATGAGATTACATTGCCAACAGTGGGAGGCGCAATATGAGATTGAAGCAATAGTAACCCCCTCCTCATCCCATCTGTCACTCACTGTCTGACACTACAATTTGGCTCTAGCTTAATGTCATCATGCCAGTTGTACTACAGTACTATGGAGCATCAGGCTTCTCTTTTTAATTCATCTCCTGCTATCTTGTATAGTCTCCAAGATATCCACAGTGCAGAGAGCTTGTATACAGCGCTCATTTGTTTTTTTTCTGTTAGCTGTAACCTCCTTTTGATAACCAGCAAAATGGCGGCCCCCCTAGGGCTCTAGGAAAATGGCCGCTATGGCAAATCCCCATGCAACTTCGGGAAAATGGCCGCTGTCCATAGACTTTACCTGGCCTATTTAAAGACAGTGATTGTGCCCCATAGCATCCCCTGATGAAGCCACGTGACCCGTGACGCCACGCATAGGGACAGGCACCGCCCACTGTCAGCAGTGTATGAGCTCGCCGCTCGTTTGGATACACTGTACTGCTCGTTTTTAACTATGTGAGTACCCTGTACATTGCTTATGTGAAATAAAGCCTTAAACTTACTAAGACTACTACACTATGGTACCTTCATCTCTCTATTTACCATGATGCCCCCAATGGATCTGAGGTCTGGTTAATGACAGTTCTAGGACCCCCCTGCACAGGAGACATCACAAGTGCTGTTTGATCTATGCTGTAACCTCAATATAGTGAGGTAAGGGGCCACTACCTATCAGAGGATTGTTGCATGGAGAAGATCCCATTGTACACTGCACATCCACCACTTTTCTAAAGCATTATAGTTTTAATCCAGCTGCCATCTGCACGTTTTTGTTTATTAAGCACAAACTGAAGCATTGAAGTCACTCTTTTATGTTGCACTAAGTCACTATTATTGAACTGTGTTATTTCAAGTTGGAGCACCCCCTGCTGACGCTGGACACTTTATTTGCATGAAGCACATTTATGAAGATCACTTTGGACATCCAATGTAACACTGTACCTTATGGCATTTTTCATTTTTAATTACTGAGTTGCTTTATCATCTATTTATTTATAAGAATCACTATTTATTGTATATTATTTACTCCTTAGCACTTTATACTAGGATTTACCATCTCAGTGGCAATTTTTTTATACTAATTTTTTTTTTTTGTTAGAATTTTCATAGTCCATCCTTTACTTTTCTACTCAATTTTTTTCTCTCCGAACCCGAGCAGAGTCTTCACTATCTTTGTACGCTGTAGTTAAATTGAGATTGTTGTGCACACTGTTTTTTTTTGGCGGACATCACCATTTTACACACTCATTATATTTATGATTTCTTAATGTCGAATTTTCTATGCACTTATTGCTTGCACGTGTACATAGAGGCCGTTGCCCCACTACAGGCAGCAAGGAACTGAAGACAGTTGCAGTAGAGTCCTGGCAGAGCATCACCAGGGATGAAACCCAGATGTCTATGTGTTCCAGACTTCAGGCTGTAATTGACTGCAAAGGATTTGCAATCAAGTATTAAAAAGTGAAAGTTTGATGGATGATTGTTAATCTGTCTCATTACTTTTGGTCCCTTAAAAAGAGGGAGGCACATATACAAACTTTTTGAATTCCTACACCGTTCACCTGATTTGGATGTAAATACCCTCAAATTAAAGCTGAAAGTCTGCATTTAAAGCACATCTTGTTTGTTTAATTTCAAATCCATTGTGGTGGTGTATAGAGCCAAAAAGATTAGAATTGTGTCAATGTCCCAATATTTATGGACCTGACTGTATATGCCAGCTTAGGGCAGCTTCAGGCCATTAGTATGTCTGGAAGGCCAATAAGGAGAGGCAGACAGTCACAAGCCAATAAAAGAGGGCAAGCAGGCTCTGTGTCTAGAGGCAACAGTGCTGGTCGTGGAGATGGTGCATCCTCATCAGCACGTGGCCATGGGACACGCTTGGCCTTTTTTTCGGCAGCTGGCTATGTTGAGCCGCAACATGCGGAAGACTTGGTCGAGTGGATGATCAAGCCGTCCTCATCCTCCTCATCCTCTGTCACTAATGCTCAGGGTACTTTGTCTGGCAAAGCAGCTGCCAATGCAGCCTCGTCCCTCGGCTCAATGGCATCAGTGACTCCTTCCCTAGCCCTACCATGTCCTCCTGAGGAGTCCCTCGAACTGTTTGACCACAGTGTTGGGTACATGCTCCAGGAGGATGCCCAGCGTTTAGAAGGCTCTGATGATGATACTGTGCTAGATGAAGGCAGTAACGTGAGCACGGACAGAGGGGGTGCCCAAGAAGGACAGCAATCTGGCAGTCATGCACCCCCTGCTGCAGCATACTGCCAGGTTTGCTTCAGTGATGAGAAGGGAGGGGATGATGAGGTCACTGACTCAACGTGGGTGCCTTATAGGAGAGAGGAGGAGGAGGAGGCACATCACCAATGAGGCAGGATGCCCTCCAGGGGCCAGCCTAAGGGTAGCACACTGACTGCATCACACCCCAAAGCTCCGCATGTGCAGGGCGCTGCTGTCTCTGCGTGTTATTCTAAAAGTTCTTTGGTGTGGGCCTTTTTTGAGACGAGTGCATCAGATCACACCGCTGATATTTGCAACATATGTCTCAAGCGTATCTCGCGTGGCCAAAACATATCCTGCTTGGGCACCACATGCTTGACCAGACATATGTTGACCTGCCATGCAGTTCGTTGGCAAGCGTATCTAAAAGACCCACACCAAAGAACAAAGAGCACCTCTCCTTGCTCCTCATCAGCTGAGATCTCCAACCCCACTATACCTTCAGTCCTCTCTGAGACCTGCACTGAGAGGAATGAAGGTGTAGAATTAGATGTGTCACAGCCAATTACTTGTGGGCAATCTGCTTTTGGTACACCGACGTCAGATTGTACCAGGAAAATTTCCCTGCCCCAGCTGCTGCACCGCCGAAAGAAGTTTGCTCCCAGCCATCCACATGCCCAGCGGTTGAATGCTATCTTGGCAAAATTGCTAGCACTTCAACTGCTACCTTTTCAGTTGGTAGACTCTGCCCCCTTCCGTGAGTTTGTGTAATGTGCGGTTCCTCAGTGGCAGGTACCCAAACGCCACTTTTTCTCAAGGAAGGCAATTCCGGCTCTCTACCGGCATGTGGAAGGCAATGTCTTGGCCTCACTGGACAAGGCGGTCAGTGGTAAGGTGCATATTACCGCTGACTCATGGTCCAGCAGGCATGGACAGGGACGTTACCTAAGTTTCACGGCGCATTGGGTTACTCTGCTGGCAGCTGGGAAGGATGCAGGACAAAGTGCAGTAGTGTTGGAGGTTGTTTCACCACCACGCCTCCAAAATGCCACTACTAATGATTGTGACACACCTCTCTCCTCCACCCCCTCCTCTTCTTCTTCCTCGATGGCCTCTTCCTGTGCTTTGTCCTCGGAACCAGCAGTGCTCCGTAGGCATTCAAGGGGCTACGCAAGTACGCAGGCCAAAAGATGCCATGCGGTGCTTGAGCTGGTGTGCTTGGGGGACAGGAGCCACACTGGGGCATAGGTTCTGTCAGCTCTGCAGGGTCAGGTTCAGAGGTGGTTGACGCCACGCCAACTTAAGGCAGGAATGGTGGTTTGCGACAATGACACCAACCTCCTCTCTGCCCTCCTCCTCTCTGCCCTCCGATAGGGACAACTGACCCATGTGCCCTGTTTGGCTCACGTCCTTAACTTGGTGGTGCAGCGGTTCTTGGGCAGGTACCCGGGCTTACAGGATGTCCTGAGGCAAGCCAGGAAAGTCTGTGTGCATTTCCGCTGGTCATATAATGCCAGTGCTCGGCTGGCAGACCTCCAAAAGGAGTTTAACCTGCCCAAGAACCGCCTAATTTGTGACATGCCCACCAGGTGGAACTCAACGTTGGCCATGCTGCAGTGGCTGCACATGCAGCAGAGGGCCATCAATGAGTACCTGTGTGACTATGGCACCAGGACAGGGTCAGTGGAGCTTGTTTTTTTTTCCCCACACCAGTGGGCCATGATCAGGGATGCATGCACTGTCCTGTCACCATTTGAGGAGGCCACGAGAATGGTGAGCAGTGACAGTGCATGCATCAGTGACACTGTCCCCCTTGTCCACCTGTTGGAGCACACGCTGCATGGAATAATGGACAGGGCACTTGAGGCAGAACAGAGGCAGGAAGAGGAGGACTTCCTTAGCTCTCAAGGCCCCCTTTATCCAGACAGTGTTCCTGAGTGCACGACGATCACACAGGAAGAGGACGGGGAGGAGGAGGAGGATTGTGTCAGTATGGAGGTGGAGCCTGGCACTCAGCATCAGCAGCAGTCTTTAAGAGATCAGTCCCAAGAAACACATGGACTTGTACGTGGCTGTGAGGAGGTGGCTGCGGACCACGTCGTCCTCAGTAACCCAGAGGGCTCCGGACCGAATGCCTTAGTAAACCTACGCTGCATGGCCTCCCTGATCCTGCAAAGCCTGCGTAAGGATCCTCGTATTTGTGGTATCAAGGAGAAGGACCAATACTGGCTGGCAACCCTCCTTGATCCACATTACAAGGGTAAGGTTGCGGACCTTATCTTGCCGTTGCAGAGGGAGCAGAGGATGAAACATCTTCGGGAGGCCTTGCAGAAAGGTCTGTGCAACGCGTTCCCAGAGACTGGGAGGTTACAAACTCCTGTTTCTGGACAATGTGTTGCTGAGGCTTCAGTCAGTCAAAGAAGGAGCGGTGGAGAAGGTGGCCGTCTGACCGATGCGTTCAGACAATTTTTTAGTCCGCAGCCCCAAGGTATGATCGGTTCCAGCAACCATCGCCAGCGTCTGTTTTACATGGTGCAGGAATACCTAGGGGCAAGATCTGACTTGGACACCTTTCCCACCGAAAATCCTTTGGGTTACTGGATCTTGAGCATGGATCACTGGCCAGAGCTTGCACAGTATGCAATTGAGCTACTGGCCCGTCCTGCATCCAGCGTTCTTTCGGAACGCACATTCAGTGCTGCTGGAGGCTTTGTAACCGATCACAGGGTGCGTCTGTCCACCGACTCGGTCGATCGACTGACCTTCATAAAAATGAATCAGTCTTGGATCACCACCAGCTACCAAGCACCTGATGCTGGTGTAACCGATTAATTTTTTTTGAAATGTCAGATCCCTTCAAAGACTGCCTATGCTGATGCTCAGTGACTATCCTGTTATGCTGAGTAATCATCCTCTTCCTCCTCAATGATCATGCTAATAGCTTGTAAGAACATTTTTGGTTCTGGGCGCCGCCACCAGTGCCTAAGGCCCATTTTTTAACCCCTGTTTAACAGGGGCATGTAATTACAATTTTTGATGCAATACTTTGCAGCAGGGCTTATTCCTACGTTCCAACTAGAGTATCTGTGAGGGGTTGCAGTGTTGTGGCACCAGCACCAGTGCCTAAGGCCCAATTTTTCAGCCCCTGTGTAACAAGGGTGTGTAATTACAATTTTTGATGCAATACTTTGCAGCAGGGCTCGTTCCTGCGTTCCAACTAGAGTATCTGTGAGGGGTTGCAGTGTTCTGGCACCAGCACCAGTACCTAAGGCCCAATTTTTCAGCACAGGGGCATGTAATTTCAATTCTTGATCGAATATTTCACAGCAGGCCCGTTTCTGCGCCCACCAAGATTAACTAATTTACAGTGTTGTGCCACCAGCACCACCACCACCAAAGGCCCAATTTTTCTGGCCCTCTTCAACAGGGGCATGTAATTACAATTCTTGATCTAATATTTCACAGCAGGGCCCTGTGGAGGCTTACAGTGTTGAGGTCACAACAACACCTAAGGCCCAAATTTCTGCTGAGTATATAGGACAGGCCCCTACTTTCAAACATCCAACCTCAAATGACTCCTACTGTACAGGAAACTGGCAGCGCACAGCGGACACCTCCTCTACTTCTTCTACAGACTACTCAATCTACAGACTACTCTTGTAGTCTGTAGAAGAAGTAGAGGAGGTGTCCGCTGTGCGCTGCCAGTTTCCTGTACACCTCGGTCTGTACACCTCAGTGGTGTGCACATGGAAAGCCTCTTGTGACTCTATCCTCTGTAACTCGGCAACCCAAAGGAGATTACATGGCGCGGCTGTGACAGTTATTACAATATCCATTCAAACACCCTACTGAACAACGTCCAAGAATAAGTCTTTCTTTTTTTTGTGGATTATGCTACATCCAGTCCTATTGGTTCTACATTGATGGTCATAGAGTAACCATTACTGTTTAAACCTGATGACCATATCACGGACGGGTTATTACATCTGGAGTGGGAGCACCCAGGAACAGCCCTACTGGAATCTAGGACGCTACTCCACGGCCTGGTACTATATGCCTATTACCCCTGCAGGGGTGCAGGGAGCTGGTGAGTGGGGATCCTTGAGGGGGAGCACCGCAATTTACTGGATATCAGCTGTTTTTCTCTCACGAAAGTCACTAATCATATGAACATTGCTGGAACATTATACAACAATTTTTGGCTGAAACTATATATATTTTATATATTTTTTATATGTGGGTTTTTCACATTTTTTCACATTTTTCAGACTTTTATTTATTTACATTAACTATTTACTTTTTAATGTTTATAACATATGGTGTACTAATTTAAGATCTATTACACCTCTCATCATCTCTTTTTTGGAGTTGGATGGGAGAGGGGTTCAATCTATGTTTTGGTTTATAAAATATCACTTTGTATGTATTGATCAATGATTTTTTGTCACCACACCACTTGCAGAGGGGATTTCTACTGGTTAGATTCCTTTTCATGCAATAGGTGGGGATGTGTGTTACATATCTGCTTCTATTATATACTGCACTAATTTGGAAGGTACATATACCTCAGTTATATATATGAGCATCCTTTGGCTTATATACACTAGCACGGTTTATTTATTTATGAGGTTTTAGGAGCACACTCACTAACTAAAGGTTCCTCTGCTGAGTGGTTTTTCTTATTTTGCACATACTAGCACAGAATATTGAATCACAATAGGTACCCCAATATAGGTAGCGCCACTTACCCCATCCCTAATTTTTCTATCTTTTTAGGACAATACCATGAAAATTAGCCTTTAAAATGAGCACTTTTGATTTTGAATGTTTAAGTCCCAAAGACGTCAATGGGGTTCTAACGTTCGTGCAAATTTTCGGTCCGTTCGCAGGTTCTGGTGTGAACCGAACCGGGGGGTGTTCAGCTCATCCCTAATGCCAACATATTCTGAAAATTTCAGATCGTATCATCAATCGTACCAAAAGTTATTCCCATTAAGCTATATTTTACAATCCTAAAACAATTAATGTGAACGGCTTAATATACCATAATAAGCCTAAACAATGTCCTTTAAACTTTGCACAGCCTATGCTTTCATCTTCCCAAACCTATCCTAGAAGTTTCATGAATTTTGGACTCCCAGAAAAAAAATGTAGGACATTGAGCTTGTTTTTTTATATCTTAATGTGGCTTAACGTCCAAAAAAGAGCTTAGATATTAACCAATTTCCACCAAACTTCACACAATCCAAGACTCTGTCTAAGCCAACATATTTTGAAAAATTCTGATTGTTTCTTCAATCGTACCAAAAGTTATTCCCATTGAGCTATATTTTACTATCCTAAAACAATTAATGTGAATGGCTTGATGTAAGAAGAGCTTACTGTACCATAATAAGCCTAAACCTTAACCACTAGGCGTCCGTGCTATAGCTATAAGATGGCTACAGCGTGGACTCCAATTGCCGGGAGGCCGTCCGTGGACGTCCTCCAGGATACTTCCGCGATGCGCACTCCCGCGAGCGCGCATCGGGAAAATTCTGTGCTGGCTGTGTCCCTTGGACACAGCCAGTCACAGATCGCCATAAACGGCCAATCACAGTGGCCGTTTACAGCGTGATCGTAGCTTCCAATGAGAGATGATCTCAAGTGTAAACATATGAGATCATCTCTCATTGCTGGCTCTCTCTCCTCACACAGAGACAGCGTGCGAGGAGAGAGAGGATCTGTGATAAATCTTGAGTGCCAACCTTTAGTAGAAACACACATCAGAGCCCAACTGTGCCCATACAGTGCCACATCAGTGCCACAGTGCTCATTACTGTTGGTGTCACAGTGCCATCTGTAATCAGTGCCATCTGTCAGTGCCATCTGTCGTCAGTGCCATCTGTCAGTGTCACCTGCCACATCAGTGCCATCTGTCAGTGTCACCTGCCACATCAGTGCCACGTGTCATCAGTGCCACGTATCAGTGCCATCTGTCGTCAGTGCCATCTGTCATCAGTGCCACCTGTCATCAGTGCCACCTGTCAGTGTCACCTGTCAGTGTCACCTGCCACATCAGTGTCATCAGTGTCACCTACCACATCAGTGTCATCAGTGCCACGTATCAGTGCCATCTATCACCAGTGCAATCTTCCAGTGTCACGTGTCATCAGTGCCACATATTAGTGCCATTTGTCATCACTAAGAATGTCACAAAGATTATTTTAAGCCGAGGAGGCATACAATATTCTTGCGGCCGACGAGAGCAACAGGGAGCTCTCCACTTCGGATTCCTATTCAGATTCTGAGTCTGACGTGGACTACGAGCCTGTCCTAAGCAGTGGTACACTGACAGCCTCAGAGGAGAAGGATGAGAGTCCGCCTGCCTGACGAAGGCATACTGGTGAGGAGGCAGTGCCATCCACCAGCACCGCAATGCCATCCACCAGCACCGCAGTACCTTGGCAAAGGCCACATACCAGTAGGGTGTCACCTCAGTCCCAAAGGGTTAGGTCCCATGCCAGCCTTCCCTATTCCCTTCAGAACCCCTTATGGCTTCCTCCTAATTCAGGAGAAGCTATCATTGCCCAGCCAGGAGTCCAGGTGGACACAGAAAATTTTTCACCAATAGATTTTTTCAACCTTATTTTTACTGAGGACATGCTTGCATCAATTGTGGCCCAGTACAACCTATATGTCCAACAATTTATAGCAAGCAACCCAACGTCCTATTATGCCTGTCCCTATGAGTGGAGAGCCCTAACAGTGGAGGAGTTTAAAATTTTTTTGGGCCTCACATTCTGTATGGGACTAACCAAAAAAATGTATTACGTTCCTATTGGTCTACCCTCTCCATCCACCACATGCCCATCTTTTCCTCAGTGATGCCCAGGACCAGATATCTCATGATTATGAGATTCCTACACTACAATGAAAATACACTGTGCCCTCCCCGAAACGACACAAATTTTGACAAGCTTTATAAAATTTGGCCACTACTAAAATATTTTTCTAAAATCTTCCCCCCGTTGTTTACCCTAGACCAACACATATGCGTGGATGAGTCCCTTGTCAAATTTACTGGCAGGTTGGGCATAAAACAATTTATTCCCACCAAAAGGGCCCGCTATGGGGTGAAAATGTATAAATTGTGCGACCGAGCTACAGGGTATAACTATGCCTTCATGGTATATGAAGGGAAGGACACCCAGCTACATCCCCCTAATTGCCCAGAATACATTGGATCGAGTGGGAAAGTCGTTTGGGAACTCATAAACCCACTCCTAGAAAAAGGCTACCGTTTGTATGTGAACAATTTTTACACTAGTTTGCCACTGTTCCGAAACCTCCATAGCAAGAAGACTCCAGCATGTGGCACCGTAAGGAAGAACTGCAAAGGCTTTCCTCAAAGCCTCGTAAACAAGAAGCTAAGAAGAGGGGAGAGTTTACGGAATGAGGAAATTCTAGCTGTGAAGTGGAGGGACAGAAGGGACATCTATGTGCTTTCATCAATCCACAATAATACCGTTGTGGAGATAACAAGGAGGAATGGCCGAATCCAAAAGCCAACATGTATCCACGAATACAACATGTTTATAGGGGTGTCGACTTCAACGACCAGATGCTCGAACCCTACCTTGCCACGAGACGAACATACCAGTGGTATAAAAAAGTCTCAATTTATTTATTTAATTTGGCCATATACAACAGCTACGTTATTTATCACAAATCCACTGCAAGCCCCAAATCCTTCCTTGGCTACCAGGAGGAAATCACCACTGCCCTTGTATTTCCAAATGGCCCACCAGAAACCATTCAATCCGATGTGATTAGTAGACTCTCCGAACGCCACTTTCCCAAAAAAATCCCTCCTAGACCAACAGGCCAAAAACGGCAGAAAAAATGCCGGGTGTGCACCAAAAGAGGAGTGAGAAGAGAAACCACTTTTTATTGTCCCCAATGTCCTTCCCAACCAGGCCTCTGCATAGTTGACTGTTTCCGCCGTTACCATACTTCACTAAATTATTAGTGAAGTATGGTAAACATAACCCTCACTTCCTGCCATTTACGTTCACACCCCATATGCCTCTACTTGCTCTGTAACTGACCCTGGCTTGCTATTCGACCACACTTCTGCCTACCGATTCTGTTCATATCTCTGCCTGATCTGGAACTGACCCTGGCTTGTTATTCAACCACGCTTCTGCCTACCGATTCTGTACATACCTCTGCCTGATCTGGAACTGACCCTGGCTTGTTATTCGACCACGCTTCTGCCTACCGATTCTGTACATACCTCTGCCTGATCTGGAACTGACCCTGGACTGTTTGACCATCCTTTTTGCCTGCCTCTTGGACTGATCTTGTACCCTGCCACTGGACTAGTGGGATTCATAACACAGGGGTCTCACATATGTGAGGGGCTCCAGAATTGTTTTTCTGGATGAAGAAAACTTTTTTTTGTTTTCTCATTCCTAGATTAGGGTCTGGAGATTCGGAGGCTTCAAAGAGATTTGGGTGGGAGAAGCCTCTACCCCTGTCCCCATTCTGTCCTGAACAAGGCCCTACTTCTGCCTGCTGCCTGTAGGACCTATGCCATCATGCCTCTGCCTGTCGCATGAACTGACCACACCACATGGATGGACCATGTTCCTGCCTACTACCAGGATCAATATTTTGGCACTGCTGACAATCTCTGCCTGCACTGATCCTGGACTGTATATGGACAGTATCCCTGCCTGCTGCCTGTACTGACTATGGATAGTGTTCCTGCCTGTTGCCTGGACAATTGCGTTCGCTTTTGTTGACCAAGTCCCTGCCTGCTGTCTGGACCAGTGCTATGCTCCTGTGGACAACTGTGCTACTAAAACCACAGGTAATCTTTTTTTTTACCCTTTGCTCAGCAGAATGTATTTTGGGGTGTAATTCTTGGTATGTGCATTCTATGTGTCCCTAGAACACCTGACGGTGTTCCTTGTATGTGGCCAGGCTGTGTAAAAGTTTCACACATGTGGTATCGACATACTCAGGAGGAGTAGCAGAATGTATTTTGGGGTGTAATTTTTGCTATGTACATGCTACGTGTTGGAAATATCTTATGAATGGACAACTTTGTGTAAAAAAATGCATTTTCATTTTTTTCCACATTTTCCAAAAACTTCTGGAAAAAAATGAACCATTCAAAAGACTCATTATGCCTCATAGATTATACGTTGACGCATGTTGATGACGAAACGTTGGGCGATGATAGAGACTGGCGACGCAGGACGCGGTGGGACGGTGACACGGCTGCCATCTTTGTGGTTAGAAGCACTGGACGCTTCACACTGCTGTATACCTTCTTACTAAATGTGAGTGGTTTTTATCTTTTCAATAAATCATCCTTGTTTATGGAGATTGCGCAATGAGCGTTTTCTTTTTATTCCCTACGTACCATGATCTTGAGGTGCATATGCATACTGGAGTATACTTGGTTTAATATCCAGCTACCAAAAGGAGATTTAAAGCCTTCCATATAGTTCAGAGGGGAATATGTTGGTGCTACTCCATTAGAAGATCGTTGGTTTATTCTATGAAGACTGCCTTTTTTCTACACACGTGTATAACCCATACACTGATGGTAAGGGTCAGTTTGTTTGGGTGTTGGTGACGGTGTTTTCATCTCTCTTCTGTGTCTCCTTTCAATATGGATCTCGCTGATTAGAGTATTATTTCTTCCTGATGGAGAGGACTTTTGTTTGACCATATTTATTTTGGTTCTTATTGGGACATTTTTACATTAATATTTTTAGCGCTGCACCATTCCTATTGATACGTTGGGGTGTTAGCTTTCCAAAATGGGGTCATTTTGTGGGCGTTTCCATTGTCCTGGTGCTCCAGGGCCTTCAAAAATGTAAAAGGTGATTGAGAAATGAGATGTGTAATTTATGCTCCTAAAACCCTTGAAGGTGCTATTTCAATATTGTGCCTCTGTATGTGGCCAGGCTATGTAAAAGTCTGCACACATGTGGTATCGCCATACTCAGGAGGAGTAGCAGAATGTATTTTGGGGTGTCATTTTTGCTATGTACATGCTATGTATTGGAAATATCTTATAAATGGACAACTTTGTGTAAAAAAAATGCGTTTTCATTTTTTTCCCACATTTTCCAAAAACTTCTGGAAAAAAATGAACCATTCAAAAGACTCATTATGCCTCATAGATTATAAGTTGGGGTGTTAGCTTTCCAAAATGGGGTCATTTTGTGGGCGTTTCCATTGTCCTGGTGCTCCAGGGCCTTCAAAAGTGTAATAGGTGGTTGAGAAATGAGATGTGTAATTTATGCTCCTAAAACCCTTGAAAAATTGTAATAGGTGGTTAACAAGTTAGATGTGTCATTTATGCTCCTAGAACACTTAATGGTGCTCCCTGCATGTTGGGCCTCTCTATGTGGCTAGGCTGTGAAAAAGTCCCACACATGTGGTATCGTAATACTCAGGAGGAGTAGAAGAATGTATTTTGGGGCGTCACTTGTGGTATACACATGCCATGTGAGAGAAAAAATCTATTACAATGACAATTTTGTGGGAAAAAAAAATCTTCATTTTGCAAAGAAATGACAGCAACAAAAACCTCACCATGCATCTTACTGAATACCTTGGAATGTCTACTTTCAAAAAAGGGGTCATTTGGGGGGTATTTGTACTGTCCTGACTTGTTCGGGTCACAAGAAATGAGATAGGCCACCAGTACATCAGGTGTAATCAATTTTTTATGATTTGCACCACAACTTGTAGACTCTATAACTTTCACACTGATCAAATAATATCCACTAATTTTGGTTATTTTTACCAAAGATATGTAGCAGTATAAATTGTGGCCAAAATTTATGAAGAAAAATTAATAATTTGCAAAATTTTATCACAGAAACTAGAAAAATGTGTTTTTTTTCTAAATTTTCGGTCTTTTTTCATTTTATAGCGCAAAAAATAAAAAAACCCAGGAGGTGATCAAATACCACCAAAAGAAAGCTCTATTTGTATGAAAAAAAGGACACAAAATTCATTTGGGTACAGTATTACATGACTGAGTAAATGTCAAAGTGTGAGAGCACTGAAAGATGAAAATTGGTCTGTCACGAGGAGGGTTTAAGTGCCCAGTTGTCAAGTGGTTAAACAATTTCCTTGAAACAGCCTATGTTTTCATCTTCCCAACCTTATCCTAGAAGTTTCATGAATTTTGGACACCCATAAAAAAATGAGGGACATTGAGCTTGTTTTTTTAATAGCTTAATGTCCAAAAAAGAGCTTAGATGTTAACCAATTTCCCCCAAACTTCACACAATCCAAGACTCTGTCTATGCCAACATATTCTGAAAATTTCAGATCGCATCGTCAATCGTACCAAAAGTTATTCCCATTAAGCTATATTTTACAATCCTAAAACAATTAATGTGAACGGCTTAATGTACCATAATAAGCCTAAACCTTAAACAACTTCCTTGAAACTTTGCACAGCCTATGTTTTCATATTCCCAACTCTACCCTAAAAGTTTTATGAATTTTGGACTCCCACAAAAAAATGACGGCAATTAAGCATGTTTTTTTTATAGCTTAATGTCCAAAAAAGAGCTTAGATGTTAACCAATTTCCCTCAAACTTCACACAATCCAAGACTCTGTCTATGCCAACATATTTTGAAAACTTCAGATAATTTGGTAAATCTTAACAAAACAAATGAGGGACATTAGGCTTGTTTTTTGGAGCTTAAAGCGGGGGTTCACCCACACCGCCAAAAAAAATAAATATTAAAAGCCAGCAGCTACAAATACTGCAGCTGCTGACTTTTAATACATTGCCACTTACTTGCTCGGTTCTCGGCAGCTGCCGCCGCCATCCTAGGTGATGGAATCAGGAAGTGAAGCGTTGCGGCTTCACTTCCCGGTTCCCTACTGCGCATTTGCGAGTCGCGCTGCGCGTCCCTAGTGGTCCCCGCTCTCTGCTGGGAGCTGTGTGTTCCCAGCAGACAGCGCGGTCGGGACGGGAAGAGGCATAGACTCCCATGGGAGTCTATGCCGGAAGTGGGTGCAAATACCTGTCTTTGACAGGTATCTGCACCCCCCTCCCCCCTGAAAGGTGCCAAATGTGACACCGGAGGGGGGGGAGGGTTCCGAAAAGCGGAAGTTCCATTTTTGTGTGGAACTCCGCTTTAAAGGAGTTTTAAAGGCAGAAGTTTTTTTAATACATTCTATACATCAAGATAAAAGTTGTGTGTGTAGCAGCCAATTCAGCACCCCCTAATACTTAATGGAGTCCCATCTCTATCCAGCAATGTCCACAAATGTCTAAGCCAACTGAGACACTACTCCTGAATGGTTGAGAGAAAGCAGCAGCACCATTGGATCCCGCGGCTGTCAGTCAGCCAATCAGGGGAGAGAGGGGGCAGGGCTGGCTCAGGGCTGCATGTCTGAATGTACACACAGAGCTGAGACTCGGCTCCATTGCCCCATAGGAAGCTGCTGACTATGGGGGGCACTTGATAGAGAGGGAGGGGCCAGAAGCAGCCTAGAGGGACCCGAGAAGGAGGATCTGGCTGTTCTGTGCAAAACCAACTGCACAGAGGGGGTAAGTATAACATGTTTGTTATTTAAATTAAAAAAAAACAAGACTTTACAATCACTTTAATGCGGCTTAACATACAAAAAAAGTGCTTAGATGTGAACCAATTTCCCCCAATCTTCACACAATGCAAGACTATGCCAACATATTATGAACATTTCAGATCATTTGGTAAATGATATCAAAAGTTATTCACATTTAATCATTTTTTTTTACAATCCCAAAACTTATGGCTTAAAGTGGAGGTCCGCTGAAAAAAAAAATATTAAAAGCCAGCAGCTACAAATACTGCAGCTGCTGACTTTTAATATATGGACACTTACCTGTCCAGGGAGCCTGCGATGTCGGCAGCCGAAGCCAATCCGTACTTCGGCTCTCGGCTGCTGCCGCCGCCATCCTCGGTAAGGGAATTAGGAAGTGAAGCTGTGCGGCTTCACTTCCTGGTTCCCTACTGCTTATGCGTATGCGCCTCTGAGGTCCCTGCTGTGTTCTGTGTCTCACAGTATACAGCGGGGGAGTATGGGGTAGGCGCCGGAAGTGGCATAGGTCACCGCAAGCGCCGCGGTGAGCTATGCCAGGAAGTGGGAGCAAATACCTGTATTAGACAGGTATCTGCTCCCTCCTCCCCCCTGAAAGGTGCCAAATGTGACACCGGAGGGGGGAGGAATCCAAAAAGTGGAAGTTCCATTTTTGGGTGGAACTCCACTTTAATGTATCTCTATTAGTCCTGTATACAATTATCAAGAACAGTGAAAGTAAAGGAAAATCCCAGATTGTGGGTTGTCCTCAGTACATGAATAGTGAGGATATTTTCCAATGGAAGTGCTAGTTCTGGTGACAGCCATGGATTCCCTCATTTTAGAGGGGTTTTATCTCACTTCCTTTTCTTTCTTAGCCCCCCTCTCCCCTCCCCCAATTAGCTGGTCTTGCCTAGAGCACAAAATAGGCTAGCACCGGCCCTGGTCAGGTAGGTCAGTGTATGTGTCAAGTCACATGTGTTACAAGGGCAAAGGGGGTGGAGTCAGGGGCAGAGCAAAAGTGGGGAGTGGCAATATGAGGTTTAGCCTAGTGCAGTGATATGCAATTAGCGGACCTCCAGATGTTGCAAAACTACAAGTCCCATCATGCCTCTGCCTCTGGGTGACATGTAGGGATGAGCCGAACACCCCCGGTTCGGTTCGCACCAGAACCTGCGAACAGACCGAAAATTCGCACGAATGTTAGAACCCCATTGACGTCTATGGGACTCAAGCGTTCGAAATCAAAAGTGCTCATTTTAAAGGCTAATTTGCTTGGTATTGTCCTAAAAAGGGTTTGGGGACCCGGGTCCTGCCCCAGGGGACATGTATCAATGCAAAGAAAACTTTTAAAAACTGCTGTTTTTTTCAGGAGCAGTGATTTTAATGATGCTTAAAGTAAAAAAAAAAAGAAAAGTGAAATATTCCTTTAAATATCTTACCTGGGGGGTGTCTATAGTATGCCTGTAAAGTGGCGCGTGTTTCCCGTGCTTAGAACAGTCCCTGCACAAAATGTATTTTTTAAAGGAAAAAAAGTCATTTAAAACTGCTTGCGGCTTTAATGTAATGTCGGGTCCTGGCAATATGGATGAAAATCAGTGAGACAAACGGCATGGGTACCCCCCAGTCCATTACCAGGCCCTTTAGGTCTTGTATGGATATTAAGGGGAACCCCGCACCCAAATTAAAAAAGTAAAACAGCAGTATACAGGCTCTGTACTCTGAACAGCAGGATGCAGGCGGTGCAAACAAGACAGGGACTGTAGGTTTGTTGTTAAGTAGAATCTGTTTGTAATTTTGAACTGGTACATTTTTAACGTGTTTAGCTCCAGCCAAAAAATCTATTTTAAGCTTTTTGGAAAACATAGGGAAGGGTCATCACCCCTGTGACATTAGTTTTGTTGTCTGTGCTCCTCTTCAGAAGATTTCACCTCACTTTTTGTCCCAATGACAATTGTTTTTTGAAAATGTGTTTTTTTTTGTGAAACAAGGATTGGTGATAAAGCATCAGTGGAAAGGAGAAATGTTTTTCCCATATTAACTCTTACAGGAGAGAATTTCCCTTCCTAGGGGTAGATTTCATCTCACTTCCTGTTGTCTCCTTCAGTTTGCAAGTAGGAGTCATTTGTTAGTTGGATGTTTGAAAGTAGGGGCCTGCCCTATATACTCAGCAGAAATTTGGGCCTTAGGTGTTGTTGTGACCACAACACTGTAAGCCCTCACAGGGCCCTGCTGTGAAATATTAGATCAAGAATTGTAATTACATGCCCCTGTTGAAGAGGGGCTGAAAAATTGGGCCTTAGGCACTGGTGCTGGTGCCACAACAATGCAACCCCTCACAGATACTCTAGTTGGAACGCAGGAACGAGCTTTGCTGGAAAGTATTGCATCAAAAATTGTAATTACACGCCCCTGTTAAACAGGGGCAGAAAAATTGGGCCTTAGGCACTGGTGCTGGTGCCACAACACTGAAACCCCTCACAGATACTCTAGTTGGAACGCAGGAATGAGCCCTGCTGCAAATTATTGCATCAAAAATTGTAATTACACATCCCTGTTAAACAGGGGCAGAAAAATTGGGCCTTAGGCACTGGTGCTGGTGCCACAACACTGCAATCCCTCACAGATACTCTAGTTGGAACGCAGGAACGAGCCCTGCTGCAGAGTATTGCATCAAAAATTGTAATTACACGCCCCTGTTAAACAGGGGCAGAAAAATTGGGCCTTAGGCACTGGTGCTGGTACCACAACAATGCAACCCCCCCACAGATAATCTAGTTGGAATTCAGGAACGAGCCCTGCTGCAAAGTATTGCCTCAAAAACTGGAATTACACGCCCCTGTTAAACAGGGGCTGAAAAATTGAGCCTTAGGCATTGGTGGCGGTGCCCAGAACCAAAAATGTTCTTACAAGCTATCAGCGTGATCATTGAGGAGGAAGAGGATAATTACTCAGGATAGTCACTCAGCATCAGCATAGGCAGTCTTTGAAGGGATCTGACATTTAAAAAAAAATATTCGGTTACATCAGCATCAGGTGCTTGGTAGCTGGTGGTGATCGAAGACTGAATCATTTTTATGAAGGTCAGTCGATCGACCGAGTTGGTGGACAGACGCACCCTGTGATCGGTTACAAAGCCTCCAGCAGCACTGAATGTGCGTTCCGAAAGAACGCTGGATGGAGGACAGGCCAGTGGCTCAATTGCATACTGTGCAAGCTCAGGCCAGTGATCCATCCTCAAGACCCAGTAACCCAGAAGATTTTCGGTGGGAAAGGTGTCCAAGTCAGATCTTGCCCCTAGGTATTCCTGCACCATGTAAAACAGACGCTGGCGATGGTTGCTGGAACCGATCATACCTTGGGGCTGCGGACTAAAAAATTGTCTGAACGCATCAGTCAGACGGCCACCTTCTCCACCGCTCCTTCTTTGACTGACCGAAGCCTCAGCAACACGTTGTCCAGAAACAGGAGTTTGTAACCTCCCAGTCTCTGGGAACGCATTGCACAGACCTTTCTGCAAGGCCTCCCAAAGATGTTTCATCCTCTGCTCCCTCTGCGATGGCAAGATAAGGTCCGCATCCTTACCCTTGTAACGTGGATCAAGGAGAGTTGCCAGCCAGTATTGGTCCTTCTCCTTGATACCACGAATACGAGGGTCCTTACGCTGGCTTTGCAGGATCAGGGAGGCCATGCAGCGTAGGTTTGCTGAGGCATTCGGTCCGGAGTCCTCTGGGTCACTAAGGACGACATGGTCCGCAGCCACCTCCTCCCAGCTATGTACAAGTCCATGTGTTTCTTGGGACTGATCCCTTAAAGACTGCTTCTGATGCTGAGTGCCAGGCTCCACCTCCATACTGACACAATCCTCCTCCTCCTCCTCCCCGTCCTCGTCCTGTGTGATCGGCGGGCACGCAGGAACACTGTCTGGATAAAGGGGGCCTTGAGAGCTAAGGAAGTCCTCCTCTTCCTGCCTCTGTTCTGCCTCAAGAGCCCTGTCCATTATTCCACGCAGCGTGTGCTCCAACAGGTGGACAAGGGGGACAGTGTCACTGATGCATGCACTGTCACTGCTCACCATCCTCGTGGCCTCCTCAAATGGTGACAGGACAGTGCATGCATCCCTGATCATGGCCCACTGGCGTAGGGAAAAAAAACAAGCTCCCCTGACCCTGTCCTGGTGCCATAGTCGCACAGGTACTCATTGATGGCCCTCTGCTGCATGTGCAGCCGCTGCAGCATGGCCAACGTTGAGTTCCACCTGGTGGGCATGTCACAGATTAGGCGGTTCTTTGGCAGGTTAAACTCCTTTTGGAGGTCTGCCAGCTGAGCACTGGCATTATATGACAAGCGGAAATGCACACAGACTTTCCTGGCCTGCCTCAGGACATCCTGTAAGCCCGGGTACCTGCCCAAGAACCGCTGCACCACCAAGTTAAGGACGTGAGCCAAACAGGGCACATGGGTCATTTGTCCCTGTCGGAGGGCAGAGAGGAGGTTGGTGCCATTGTCGCAAACCACCATTCCTGCCTTAAGTTGACGTGGCATCAACCACCTCTGAACCTGCCCCTGCAGAGCTGACAGAACCTCTGCCCCAGTGTGGCTCCTGTCCCCCAAGCACACCAGCTCAAGCACCGCATGGCATCTTTTGGCCTGCATACTTGCGTAGCCCCTTGAACAGCTACGGAGCACTGCTGGTTCCGAGGTCAAAGCACAGGAAGAGGCCATGGAGGAAGAAGAAGAGGAGGGGGTGGAGGAGAGAGGTGTGTCACAATCATTAGTAGTGGCATTTTGGAGGCGTGGTGGAACAACCTCCAATACTACTGCACCTTGTCCTGCATCCTTCCCAGCTGCCAGCAGAGTCACCCAATGCGCGGTGAAACTTAGGTAACGTCCCTGTCCATGCCTGCTGGACCATGAGTCAGCGCTAATATGCACCTTACCACTGACCGCCCTGTCCAGCGAGGCATGGACATTGCCTTCCACATGCCGGTAGAGAGCTGGAATCGCCTTTCGTGAGAAAAAGTGGCGTTTGGGTACCTTCCACTGAGGAACCGCACATTCCACAAACTCACAGAAGGGAGCAGAGTCTACCAACTGAAAAGGTAACAGTTGAAGTGCTAGCAATTTTGCCAAGCTAGCATTCAACCGCTGGGCATGTGGATGGCTGGGAGCGATCTTCTTTCGGTGGTGCAGCAGCTGGGGCAGGGAAATTTGCCTGGTATAATCTGACGTCGGTGTACCAAAAGCAGATTGCCCACAAGTACTTGGCTGTGACACACCTAATTCTACACCTTCATTCCTCTCAGTGCAGGTCTCAGAGAGGACTGAAGGTATAGTGGGGTTGGAGATCTCAGCTGATGAGGAGCAAGGAGTGGTCCTCTTTGTTCTTTGGTGTGGGTCTTTTAGATACTTATTGAGGCAGCGCTAAGTGTCCGATGTTATAAAACACTATATATAGAACAAATGTTTGAAGAGACAGGAAAGTTCAAAATTAAAGATGCAGTCTGTGGATGTGAAGGTAAACGTAGAAATCCTTTCACCAATAGCGATCACCGCGTGAGGGGGTCACCCCCCGTGAGATTGCACTCACCACAATATCAGTAATCACAGGCCTTTGAATAATGATCTTTAAATCTTTGCCGTCTCCTTAATTCAACCACCAGGTGGTGCAAGACCCTCTCGGTATGTATAACATGGGGAGAAAATGAAATGCCATATAGCGTAATATTGCTTAAGACCGTTTATTAAACAATACACAAAATCACATTCCCCATTTAAAATATGCGTACCAGATATATATAAAAACGAGCATTGAAAAGTGCACTGTGCCTGTATTAGCGTCCCCCGGGAGGAGTTCCTGGATGCGAGCTGTACACGGCTAATCCGTTCGCTTCCTGGTTACCTTCCGTGGAGCGCAAAAGTCACTTCCGGTTGATTACGACCCTGACGCGTTTTGTCACTTCCGGACGTCATCTGAGGGCGTAATCAACCACTCATGAGGCCGGCTTTATATATCAATGATCAGTTTTAACAGCGAATGAGGGAGGCAGAAGAACCAGCCACTCCCACTGCTCTATCAAGGCTCCCAGAGCTGTCAGCAGAGGAGGACTCTGGCTCGTAATACACTGACGCTGTTTTAAACTGATCCTGCCGACAGCATTAGAAAAATAGTGACTCTTACATCTTGTTTTAAGATTTCACATCCACATAGGATACTTATATCCTATGTGGCATTCCAATAAGTAAAATGCCACATAGGATACTTATATCCTATGTGGCATTCCAATAAGTAAAATGCAAGAATGTATAACAAATATGCCAGGTATATATACACTCTTAATGGTGGGAAAAAAAACAAGAAAAATGGAATAAAAATAGAAATAACACAAAACCAGGAAAAGTAAAATACAGACCGCCGAATGACCCACATCCTCCTTTGTATTTACCCTCTATCATTACCATTCGCTAACACCCATCCAGGGTGTAAGCCCTCATAGCGGATATGAATGGATAAATATAATTTATTAAAATAAATAAATATAAATAAACTATTAAACAGATCTACTGTATTAATGTATTAATCTAATCTTCAAAGACTTTCAATAAAAATATATATGTTAATTAAAACCATACATATTATTTATTAAACCAGGAGGATGTGTTCAAAATGGCTTTATATTCCTTTATGAGATTCAGATTCCGATCATTGCAACTACTGTTCAAGTTTAACTACACTCTAGTAAAATGATAAAATATGTGTATATAAAACGTTGAATGATGATAGATGTCCAAATATAAAATTATATTAGTTCTACGACATGTAAAATATATTTAAATGTATCTAAATACCATCTTGATGTGATGTTTAAAATTTATATGATTAAATTTAAAATTAAATATAATGGATTATTAAATATATCAACAGGGAATATATGTACTTATACTGAAAGGTAGAAAAATGTGTATTATGTATCACTAATAAAGCAATTAATGTCTAGCTCTATGTTTAGGCCTCGGGGGGGAGAGCACATCCACGGAATAGATCCACTGGGTTTCGTGTTTTGACAGTTCACGAATACGGTTAAGACCTCTCCAGTGGGTTTGGAGTTGCTCTATCCCCCAAAATTCCAACCCCTTGGGGTCCCTGTTATGTTTCAACCTGAAGTGCAGAGACACATTATGGTCTTTATAACCGTTTTTTATATTGTTGATGTGCTCTGCAATCCTAACGCGTAACAGCCTTTTGGTCCGGCCTATATATAACAGGCCACAGGGACACCTTAGTGCATAAACTACATAAGAACTATTACATGTAATAAATTGCTTTATATCGAAAGAGCGTTCATTTACTGGAGATATAAAGCTATTGATGCCCCTCAGAGGTCTGGTGACTTCCCTGCATGCTTTACACTTTCTGCACGCAAAGAACCCATTGCGGTCCCAGAACGTCTGGGGTTTTGAGGGGGGATCTAAAACTTTTTTAACAATTCTATCTCCAAAGTTCACAGATTTTCTGTAAATGAACTGCGGTACAGGTGGAAGTACATTAGTCAACTTTTTATCCATTAGGAGGATGTGCCAGTGTGCTTTGAAGATATTTTCAACTTCTTTGTATTGGGAATGAAATTGTGAGATAAATCCCCATTCATTCTTTCGCGCACTTTCTTTCTTTAAAAGTTTCTCCTGAGTTAATTCTTGTAGGCATTCAGTTCTGGGTAAAGTTGCCACTTCCTCTACCACTTTCTGTAGTATTTCAGTTTTATATCCTCTAGCCTCAAACCTTTCTACGAGGATCCTTGATTGTAGATGGAATTGCGTATCTTCAGAACAGTTTCTTCTCACCCTCATGAGCTGTCCTTTCGGAATATTTTTAAGCCAAAGAGGGTGGTGGCCACTGGTGATAGGTAGATAGCTATTCCTATTAGTTTTTTTAAAAAATACCTTGGTCTCCAATTTGTCATTCTTTCTGTATACAGTAACATCTAAAAAATTGATTGTTTCATTGTGCCAGTTCGAGCTCAATTTAATATTATTGTCATTGCAATTTAAAACTTGTAAAAACTGTTCAAGTGACTCTATTGATCCTGCCCAAATAAAAAACAAATCATCTATAAAACGTTTGTAAAAAATCAGTTCCGGACGTTGGTCTTTAAAAATGGTCTTGTCTTCCCACTCTGCCATAAATAAGTTTGCAATGCTCGGCGCAAATTTTGCGCCCATTGCTACGCCTCTCTGTTGTGTATAAAATTTATTGCCATACCAAAAATAATTATGGCCGAGGCAAAAGTCGAGAGCATTCCTTAAAAAAACTTTTTGATTAAAAGGTAAATCATCTCTTTGGCAGAGGGCCCAATTTAATGCCAATAAGGCATCGTCATGTTGTATTATAGAATACAACGACGCTACATCGGCTGTTACCAACAAAACTTGTGGTTTGTCCGTCAAATCCACCGCCTGCAAAAAATTCAAAAAACTTTTTGTGTCCCTCAGATACGACCGAGTATTCACCACACTTTTTTGCAGAAAACAATCCAGATACTGCCCCATTCTTGCAGAGACTGACTCTATACTGTTTACTATAGGTCTTGCAGGGGGGTTCATGGGGTCTTTATGGATCTTGGGCAAAGTGTATAAAGTGGGTATACGATTACTTGATGGTACCAAATATCGCCTCTCTTTCTCGTTCAAAACCCCACTTTTCGATCCCATCTCCACAAGGGTTTTTAATTGATTTTTATACACTTTAGTTGGATCCTTCTCCAAAGGCCTGTACGTCACTTGATCAGACAACATTTCAATGATTTGACCATGATACACCTCCTTCGGGAGTATCACCACTCCTCCTCCCTTATCGGCAGGCCTTATAATGATGTCTTTCCTTTTTTCCAGGCTGGAGATGCCTTCACTGATGTGCCTCATGTTTATTTCTTTCTTTGGTTTAAGATATTCTAAATCACGTAGGATCAGTCCTTTAAAGACCTCCACTTGATGATTTGGATTGTTTAAGGGGTTGAACAGAGACTTATTTTTCAAGCCACTGTTGATCACTTCGTTGGGTTTACGTACAACAGTGGTACTGGGGGGAGGGTTACTACCCAAGAAGTATTTTTTGATGTTCAATCTTCTAATGTATTTGTGAACATCAATAAAGACGTCAAACTTATTAATGGGCTTTTTCAGGCCACATTTGAGACCAAGGTTTAAAATATTAGTTTCTTTCTGTGTTAATTGAACTTTGGATAATTTGAAAATACCCCCTACTCGGACCCCCTTCTTCTTTTTTTGGATTCTAGATCCTGCCCTACAGCCTCTGTGTTGTTTTTGTCCATGGCTGATTGCTGAGGGTGGTTCTTTTGTAGTTGCTGTTCCTTCCAATAAGGCATTTTTTGATGAGTCCAGGGTTGTGGTCCTCTGTGCTGGGTTAGAGGTTGAGGGCCTCTGTACTGAGGTAATGGTTGTGAATCCCTGTACTGATTTGAGTTTTGAGGGTACGGGGGGGGGTCTCCCTCTGTGTGGAGGTCCCCCCCGTCCCCTCCATTGGAAGCCCCTCCCTCTTCCTAAAAAAGGACGGGCCTGAGGTTGATGATCATGATAATCTGGGTTTGTTTGGTACCTTTGTAATGGCTGAAATCTGTTGTGCAGCGGTACATTAGTCAACCCAGGTACCTGATGACCCTTTTGAACATCCCCCCTTTGTTTACCGTGTTTCCTCAAACCACCTCCTTTTCCTCCCCTTCTTTGTATGGGGGTAGAAAATTTAGGAGTGGAGGTTTTCGGAGAATATGTAATGTCTTCTATAAAATCATTTTCATAAACATGATAATTATTAGACAAGGGATTGGGGATATCGGCTGTTTGCGTGGGGACCTGTAATCCCTGAGTAGGTGCAGTACAGGGATCCACAACCATTACCTCAGTACAGAGGCCCTCAACCTCTAACCCAGCACAGAGGACCACAACCCTGGACTCATCAAAAAATGCCTTATTGGAAGGAACAGCAACTACAAAAGAACCACCCTCAGCAATCAGCCATGGACAAAAACAACACAGAGGCTGTAGGGCAGGATCTAGAATCCAAAAAAAGAAGAAGGGGGTCCGAGTAGGGGGTATTTTCAACTTATCCAAAGTTCAATTAACACAGAAAGAAACTAATATTTTAAACCTTGGTCTCAAATGTGGCCTGAAAAAGCCCATTAATAAGTTTGACGTCTTTATTGATGTTCACAAATACATTAGAAGATTGAACATCAAAAAATACTTCTTGGGTAGTAACCCTCCCCCCAGTACCACTGTTGTACGTAAACCCAACGAAGTGATCAACAGTGGCTTGAAAAATAAGTCTCTGTTCAACCCCTTAAACAATCCAAATCATCAAGTGGAGGTCTTTAAAGGACTGATCCTACGTGATTTAGAATATCTTAAACCAAAGAAAGAAATAAACATGAGGCACATCAGTGAAGGCATCTCCAGCCTGGAAAAAAGGAAAGACATCATTATAAGGCCTGCCGATAAGGGAGGAGGAGTGGTGATACTCCCGAAGGAGGTGTATCATGGTCAAATCATTGAAATGTTGTCTGATCAAGTGACGTACAGGCCTTTGGAGAAGGATCCAACTAAAGTGTATAAAAATCAATTAAAAACCCTTGTGGAGATGGGATCGAAAAGTGGGGTTTTGAACGAGAAAGAGAGGTGATATTTGGTACCATCAAGTAATCGTATACCCACTTTATACACTTTGCCCAAGATCCATAAAGACCCCATGAACCCCCCTGCAAGACCTATAGTAAACAGTATAGAGTCAGTCTCTGCAAGAATGGGGCAGTATCTGGATTGTTTTCTGCAAAAAAGTGTGGTGAATACTCGGTCGTATCTGACGGACACAAAAAGTTTTTTGAATTTTTTGCAGGCGGTGGATTTGACGGACAAACCACAAGTTTTGTTGGTAACAGCCGATGTAGCGTCGTTGTATTCTATAATACAACATGACGATGCCTTATTGGCATTAAATTGGGCCCTCTGCCAAAGAGATGATTTACCTTTTAATCAAAAAGTTTTTTTAAGGAATGCTCTCGACTTTTGCCTCGGCCATAATTATTTTTGGTATGGCAATAAATTTTATACACAACAGAGAGGCATTGCAATGGGCGCAAAATTTGCGCCGAGCATTGCAAACTTATTTATGGCAGAGTGGGAAGACAAGACCATTTTTAAAGACCAACGTCCGGAACTGATTTTTTACAAACGTTTTATAGATGATTTGTTTTTTATTTGGGCAGGATCAATAGAGTCACTTGAACAGTTTTTACAAGTTTTAAATTGCAATGACAATAATATTAAATTGAGCTCGAACTGGCACAATGAAACAATCAATTTTTTAGATGTTACTGTATACAGAAAGAATGACAAATTGGAGACCAAGGTATTTTTTAAAAAAACTGATAGGAATAGCTATCTACCTATCACCAGTGGCCACCACCCTCTTTGGCTTAAAAATATTCCGAAAGGACAGCTCATGAGGGTGAGAAGAAACTGTTCTGAAGATACGCAATTCCATCTACAATCAAGGATCCTCGTAGAAAGGTTTGAGGCTAGAGGATATAAAACTGAAATACTACAGAAAGTGGTAGAGGAAGTGGCAACTTTACCCAGAACTGAATGCCTACAAGAATTAACTCAGGAGAAACTTTTAAAGAAAGAAAGTGCGCGAAAGAATGAATGGGGATTTATCTCACAATTTCATTCCCAATACAAAGAAGTTGAAAATATCTTCAAAGCACACTGGCACATCCTCCTAATGGATAAAAAGTTGACTAATGTACTTCCACCTGTACCGCAGTTCATTTACAGAAAATCTGTGAACTTTGGAGATAGAATTGTTAAAAAAGTTTTAGATCCCCCCTCAAAACCCCAGACGTTCTGGGACCGCAATGGGTTCTTTGCGTGCAGAAAGTGTAAAGCATGCAGGGAAGTCACCAGACCTCTGAGGGGCATCAATAGCTTTATATCCCCAGTAAATGAACGCTCTTTCGATATAAAGCAATTTATTACATGTAATAGTTCTTATGTAGTTTATGCACTAAGGTGTCCCTGTGGCCTGTTATATATAAGCCGGACCAAAAGGCTGTTACGCGTTAGGATTGCAGAGCACATCAACAATATAAAAAACGGTTATAAAGACCATAATGTGTCTCTGCACTTCAGGTTGAAACATAACAGGGACCCCAAGGGGTTGGAATTTTGGGGGATAGAGCAACTCCAAACCCACTGGAGAGGTCTTAACCGTATTCGTGAACTGTCAAAACACGAAACCCAGTGGATCTATTCCGTGGATGTGCTCTCCCCCCCGAGGCCTAAACATAGAGCTAGACATTAATTGCTTTATTAGTGATACATAATACACATTTTTCTACCTTTCAGTATAAGTACATATATTCCCTGTTGATATATTTAATAATCCATTATTTTTAAATTTAATCATATAAATTTTAAACATCACATCAAGATGGTATTTAGATACATTTAAATATATTTTACATGTTGTAGAACTAATATAATTTTATATTTGGACATCTATCATCATTCAACGTTTTATATACACATATTTTATCATTTTACTAGAGTGTAGTTAAACTTGAACAGTAGTTGCAATGATCGGAATCTGAATCTCATAAAGGAATATAAAGCCATTTTGAACATATCCTCCTGGTTTAATAAATAATATGTATGGTTTTAATTAACATATATATTTTTATTGAAAGTCTTTGAAGATTAGATTAATACATTAATACAGTAGATCTGTTTAATAGTTTATTTATATTTATTTATTTTAATAAATTATATTTATCCATTCATATCCGCTATGAGGGCTTACACCCTGGATGGGTGTTAGCGAATGGTAATGATAGAGGGTAAATACAAAGGAGGATGTGGGTCATTCGGCGGTCTGTATTTTACTTTTCCTGGTTTTGTGTTATTTCTATTTTTATTCCATTTTTCTTGTTTTTTTTCCCACCATTAAGAGTGTATATATACCTGGCATATTTGTTATACATTCTTGCATTTTACTTATTGGAATGCCACATAGGATATAAGTATCCTATGTGGCATTTTACTTATTGGAATGCCACATAGGATATAAGTATCCTATGTGGATGTGAAATCTTAAAACAAGATGTAAGAGTCACTATTTTTCTAATGCTGTCGGCAGGATCAGTTTAAAACAGCGTCAGTGTATTACGAGCCAGAGTCCTCCTCTGCTGACAGCTCTGGGAGCCTTGATAGAGCAGTGGGAGTGGCTGGTTCTTCTGCCTCCCTCATTCGCTGTTAAAACTGATCATTGATATATAAAGCCGGCCTCATGAGTGGTTGATTACGCCCTCAGATGACGTCCGGAAGTGACAAAACGCGTCAGGGTCGTAATCAACCGGAAGTGACTTTTGCGCTCCACGGAAGGTAACCAGGAAGCGAACGGATTAGCCGTGTACAGCTCGCATCCAGGAACTCCTCCCGGGGGACGCTAATACAGGCACAGTGCACTTTTCAATGCTCGTTTTTATATATATCTGGTACGCATATTTTAAATGGGGAATGTGATTTTGTGTATTGTTTAATAAACGGTCTTAAGCAATATTACGCTATATGGCATTTCATTTTCTCCCCATGTTATACATACCGAGAGGGTCTTGCACCACCTGGTGGTTGAATTAAGGAGACGGCAAAGATTTAAAGATCATTATTCAAAGGCCTGTGATTACTGATATTGTGGTGAGTGCAATCTCACGGGGGGTGACCCCCTCATGCGGTGATCGCTATTGGTGAAAGGATTTCTACGTTTACCTTCACATCCACAGACTGCATCTTTAATTTTGAACTTTCCTGTCTCTTCAAACATTTGTTCTATATATAGTGTTTTATAACATCGGACACTTAGCGCTGCCTCAATAAGTATAACAAATCAAGGACTTGATACGCACATTTTATGATTTTTAGACTTATTGTTTATTACATGTTCAAATTTTAAGGCAGCTGCTTGGGTCTGCTGCATCTGATTGCGGAGTGATTCTGAGGCGCGGATTGATGTGAGGCAGAGGCGAGTTTTTTCATTGTCCACACATTTTACAGTTTGGTCTTTTAGATACGCTTGCCAACGAACTGCATGGCAGGTCAACATATGTCTGGTCAAGCATGTCGTGCCCAAGCGGGAGATGTTTTGGCCACGCGAGATACGCTTGAGACATATGTTGCAAATAGCAGCGGTGCGATCTGATGCACTCGTCTCAAAAAAGGCCCACACCAAAGAACTTTTGGAATAACGTGCAGAGACAGCAGCGCCCTGCACATGCAGAGCTTTGGGGTGTGATGCAGTCAGTGTGCTGCCCTTAGGCTGGCCCCTGGAGGGCATCCTGCCTCGTTGGTGATGTGCCTCCTCCTCCTCTCTCCTATCAGGCACCCACGTTGAGTCAGTGACCTCATCATCCCCTCCCTCCTCATCACTGTAGCAAACCTGGCAGTATACTGCAGCAGGGGGAGCATGACTGCCAGATTGCTGTCCTTCTTGGGCACCCCCTCTGTCCGTGCTCACGTTACTGCCTCATCTAGCTCAGTATCATCATCAGAGCCTTCTAAACGCTGGGCATTCTCCTGGAGCATGTACCCAGCACTGTGGTCAAACAGTTCGAGGGACTCCTCAGGATGACATGGTGGGGCTAGGGAAGGAGTCACTGATGCCATTAAGCCTAGGGAAGAGGCCGTGTTGGCAGCTGCTTTACCAAAGTACCCTGAGCATGGGTGAGAGAGGATGAGGAGGATGAGGACGGCTTGGTCATCCACTCGACCAAGTCTTCCGCATTTTGCGGCTCAACGCGGCCAGCTGGTGAAAAAAAGGCCAAGCGTGTCCTACGGCCACGTGCTGATGAGGATGCACCGTCTCCATGACCAGCACTGTTGCCTCTAGACACAGAGCCTGCTTGCCCTCTTTTATTGGCTTGTAACTGTCTGCCTCTGCTTGTTGGCCTTCCAGACATACTAATGGCCTGTAGCTGCACTAAGCTGGGAGATATATATATATATATAGATACTGCAGCTAGCAAAATTAACTGCCTGCCTGTAGTATGAGAACACCACCAACCTTCTACAGGTAGCTTTAGGTGAACACTGTGCAGAGCTCGCAAAAAAATAACTTGTAGCTTATTTAGCTGCCTGCGGTAGTGATAGGATCAGGAAAACACCAACCTTCTACAGGTAGCTTTAGCTGGACACTGTGCAGAGCTCGCACTACACTAACTTGTAGTTTTAGGTGAACACTGTGCAGAGCTCGCAGAAAAATAACTTGTAGCTTATTTAGCTGCCTGCGGTAGTGATAAGATAAGGAAAACACCACCAACCTTCTACAGGTAGCTTTAGGTGAACACTGTGCAGAGCTTGCAAAAAACTAACTTGTAGCTTATTTAGCTGCCTGCGGTAGTGATAGGATCAGGAAAACACCACCAACCTTCTACAGGTAGCTTTAGGTGAACACTGTGCAGAGCTTGCAAAAAAATAACTTGTAGCTTATTTAGCTGCCTGCGGTAGTGATAGGATCAGGAAAACACCACCAACCTTCTACAGGTAGCTTTAGGTTTACACTGTGCAGAGCTTGCAAAAAACTAACTTGTAGCTTATTTAGCTGCCTGCGGTAGTGATAAGATAAGGAAAACACCACCAACCTTCTACAGGTAGCTTTAGGTGAACACTGTGCAGAGCTTGCAAAAAAATTACTTGTAGCTTATTTAGCTGCCTGCGGTAGTGATAGGATCAGGACAACACCACCAACCTTCTACAGGTAGCTTGAGGTGAACACTGTGCAGAGCTTGCAAAAAACTAACTTGTAGCTTATTTAGCTGCCTGCGGTAGTGATAAGATAAGGAAAACACCACCAACCTTCTACAGGTAGCTTTAGGTGAACACTGTGCAGAGCTTGCAAAAAAATTACTTGTAGCTTATTTAGCTGCCTGCGGTAGTGATAGGATCAGGACAACACCACCAACCTTCTACAGGTAGCTTGAGGTGAACACTGTGCAGAGCTCGCACTACACTAACTTGTAGTTTTAGGTGAACACTGTGCAGAGCTCGCAAAAAACTAACTTGTAGCTTATTTAGCTGCCTGCAGTAGTGATAGAATCAGGAAAACACCACCAACCTTCTACAGGTAGCTTTAGGTGAACACTGTGCAGAGCTTGCAAAAAACTAACTTGTAGCTTATTTAGCTGCCTGCGGTAGTGATAGGATCAGGAAAACACCAACCTTCTACAGGTAGCTTTCGGTGAACACTGTACAGAGCTCGCAAAAAAATTTCTTGTAGCTTATTTAGCTGCCTGCGGTAGTGATAGGATCAGGAAAACACCACCAACCTTCTACAGGTAGCTTTAGGTGAACACTGTGCAGAGCTTGCAAAATACTAACTTGTAGCTTATTTAGCTGCCTGCGGTAGTGATAGGATCAGGAAAACACCACCAACCTTCTACAGGTAGCTTTAGCTGAACACTGTGCAGAGCTCGCAAAAAACTAACTTGTAGTTTTAGCTGAACACTGTGAGGAGGACGCACTACACTAACTTGTAGCTTTAGCTGAACACTGTTCAGAGGACACACTACACTAACTTGTAGCTTTAGCTGAACACTGTGCAGAGGTCGCACTACACTAACTTGTAGCTTTAGCTGAACACTGTGAGGAGGACGCACTACCCTAACTTGTAGCTTTAGCTGAACACTGTGCAGAGGTCACACTAAACTAACTTGTAGCTTTAGCTGAACACTGTTCAGAGGACGCACTACACTAACTTGTAGCTTTAGCTGAACACTGTGCAGAGGTTGCACTATACTAACTTGTAGTTTAGCTGAACACTGTTTAGAGGACGCACGACACTAACTTGTAGCTTTAGCTGAACACTGTGCAGAGGTTGCACTACACTAACTTGTAGTTTTAGCTGAACACTGTTCAGAGGACGCACTACACTAAATTGTAGCTTTAGCTGAACACTGTGCAGAGGTCACACTACACTAAGTTGTAGCTTTAGCTGAACACTGTGAGGAGGACGCACTACCCTAACTTGTAGCTTTAGCTGAACACTGTGCAGAGGTCACACTAAACTAACTTGTAGCTTTAACTAAACACTGTGAGGAGGATGCACTACACTAACTGTAAATAATGTAAATGTAATAGTCTTGTTGCCTGACTGTGGTACTAATAGGATCAAAAGAACACCAGCAATTTTCTTCAGGTAGCTGTAAATACTGTAACAGGACAAGCCTGCCTGTCAGTAGGAAGATAACAGGAACGAATCTAGCTAAACTGAATACAGTGTATATATATATATATATATATATATATACACACACACACACACACACACACACACAACACCTGGGATGTATATATATACACAATACACTGTAAGTGCAGCTAACTCACTGACTGCCCTGCCTAATCTAGCTAACTTAAATGAAATGACACTGTCTCTCTGTCTATCTAAGCACGCCGGTACACACTACACAGGGCCGCCGTGAAGGCAGTCTTACATAGTGTGGGGCATGTTCTAAACCCCCTGAGCCATAATTGGCCAAAGCCACCCTGGCTTTGGCCAATTACAGCTCTGTCTACTGACGGCGCTTTGATTGGCCAAGCATGCGGGTCATAGTGCATGCTTGGCCAATCATCAGCCAGCAATGCACTGCGATGCCGCAGTGAATTATGGGCCGTGACGCGCCACACGAATTTGGCGCGAACATGGGTTCGACTCAAATGCGAAGCTCATCCCTAGTGACATGCTTGTGGCTGTCAGAGTCTTGCCATGCCTCATGGGACTTGTAGTTCTGCAACAGCTGGAGGTCCGCTAATTGCATATCCATGGCCTAGGGTGTCAAAAATCCTTGCACCATGCCTGTACACCCCTGGCAACTGCAGCTAAAGGGTGTGCGGTTGGGGCAGGGGTGGTGCAAACACATCATAACTGTGGCATTTTACCACCCCCCCAAACTGAAATTGTAAATTAACCCTTACTGTTGTGGGCCCCCTATAGGGCTGTTTTCACACCGACATGTTGTGGTTTACCTGCACTGTGTTAAGCTGTGCTTTGCCATATACTTCTATTATAGCATACAGGTGTGTGATGCACTTTCTGAAAGTGCACCACAACTCCTGCATTCAGAAAGTGCACCAAAACTCCTGCATTCAGAAAGTGCACCAGACACACTGTATATTGTTAGGATCAACTCTTAAACAAGTTGCTTTAAGTTTATATTGCTTTGTCAAATTATTGCTTCTATAGGAATTAAGACACAGAGTCAGAAATTCGTGTATCAGTTTCTGAGCATAATGGACTGCTCCCTTTACTTCTTTCAAAGGCCTTTTATAGGCAATTATACAAACAATAGCATCAGCACAACCCCCACAAAGGGCAAGGGTAAACAACAACAGGAGTCACCTGGGCTACAAGCACAAGCTCCAACACCATGGCAATACAGATACAAGGCAACAAAAGCAGCTTCAATCGAGTTCAGCAGCCAAAGGTTACATTCATAACAGATTTACACGTAGGCATTATATTAAGTGAGAACTCTAAATTAAATCCCTGACCTTATCAATTTCCCCCTTTGACATCATCCTCTCCTTCCCCCTGGGTCCTCATGAATAAGTTCTAGTCAGTTTTTCCCCAGAGTCCTTTCCCTGACCGCGAGTTGTCAGAGGGGTAGAACCCATCACCCTAGGTATTACCAACATCTTAAAATTCAAGAAGAGGAGTTTTATAGGAGTAGGGTGATGTCAATACACATTTATCGGTATGCCCTGTCTATTCTCCTAATTTTCCTATTTATTTTCCTGTATACACATATATTTGTGATTGTAAGTGATATTAATATTAGAATAATAATTACCATTGGACTTAACAACCAGTGAAAGGTATTGGTTGCTGTAGAAGACATTCCACTAAATATATCCCACCAATGTGGTGCAGTATCCTGTTGTATCTGTGAGGAAAGATGTACTAGTCTACCTTTGTCAATTATTGCGGATACAAGGTTATTCTGTAGGGTATGTTCTAGTGTTTCTATGTGTTGTCTTAACAACTCTGATTGTTCCAAAACCTGTTTTAGTGGGTCTAAAGAAATTATAAAGGGTGTAGTGTCAGTGAGATTATGTACCTCATAGAGTGAAGAGAATATCTTATCGGCGTCTGGTTCAAAAAGATAGGTGTCATTACCCCATTGTAATATTTTAATCTTTTTTATACATCCCGCAAACGGCGCCGATTTATTTAATGCTGACATGGTGCGGTTATCATTAGTAATGATACAAATATGCTGGGTTCCTATTTCTATGAATCTATTGTTCACATTTATCGGTGTTCTTTGCATTTTGCATATGCTAGTTTGGTATTTTAACAAGCAAGGTTCATATACTGGGGAACTTCTGCCACATACCATTCCCTTATTAGTTCCTTCACATAGAGTTAAATCATGGGTTCTGTTTCCTTTATCTACATATTTCCCATATATTTCTGGATACCAAAACTCGTCTTTAATTACTAGTGGCATGACCACTATTTTACACATTTCCATTACATCTGCTACCCGGTATGCTTCAAACCTTCCTACACACCATTTCTCCTCACATTCTATCTTATCCCCTTTTACTTGGAACCATACACCATCGTCAGTTAAACCCTTAAAATATTTCATCCAGGTATGATAATTTCCCAACTGTAGTTCAGTCCTGGCCCTATTTATTTGTATATGATAGGATAAGAGGTTAAAAGAGCACTGTGTGAAATTTACAAACTGTTGACTTTGATTCCACAGCTGGAGCTCTGCTCCTATCGTGTGATTTATTAACCCTCCCAAATATTGTAATAGGGGTATTTCTTGCAGTTGGGTTTCAAAAGTGGTGGGTAACCATTTGCTTGTGATAGTCAAGCTGTCAGCTATATGTCCCCCTGCATGCTTCCATCTGTTGTTCATTTCTTCTATCTCAACTGAGTTTAAAATTCCCATCCCTGTACCTGTCAGTCCCAATAGTGTGTCGTACCATTCTCGTTTATACCTACACTCCGGTATCGGGGGAAAGGTGATGTTGAATTTTATTTTTGTTTTCTGTTGTGATGTTGATACATTTATGCAAGTGTTTGGTACGGGTGTTAATATGGAAGATTCAATTATTGGCGTTACTTCTTCCTCCATTTGTATGTGAAATCCATAGGTCTGTGCATACCAGTACCACCCATCAACTCTCTCTTCCCTCCATCAAGATGCACAGAGGAAAGTACTGGATTGATTAACGGTAATATTTGTCAGAGTACACATCCCTTCGGTTATATTCCCTCCTTCTGCCATGAATGTTAATATTTGGTACATTTGTCCCACTACCCGTTCCCGGGCTTGTTTCCATGTCTGTGAAAGGGATATTTTATGACACCTATGGTTCTTACTATTGTTAAAGGGGAAACCCATATTATCGTTCCACTGGAAAGTTACAGTTACTTCTGAGAGGGGGTCTGCCTGTATCCATGCTATAACTACATCTACATGAAACTGTCGCCTATGTCCTTCAACAGTATAATTACCCACAGTGTAATCCTTATTTATCTCATATCCTGATACATTTGCCACTTTAGGGTCATCTATGCTCCATTCGAAAGTCATTGTTTCCTCTACTTCAAGTACATTAATACCAGGAGTCCATGCATATATTTGTAAAACAACAATCTTCAACAAAAAATATGTAAGTAGATATTTCATCATGTTGTTTTCTCGGGTTGTTTCTTGCAATGTGATGCGTGTATCCAGGTAGGTTTTCCTTCCAGCTTTACTGAGGTGGCTGTGGTCAAGAGTACTTGGTAAGGACCTTCAAACCTGGGTTCCAATGTCTTTCTGGTGTGTTTCTTTACATATACATAATCCCCTGGTAGCAGCGTATGTGTACCTGTTATTGAATTAGGGTCTGGAAGAGAAGAATACACACTTTTGTGGATCTTAGTTAGACGTTGTTGTAATTGTATCACATATGCAGTCAAACTATCACATTGCAATTGCATACTCTGTGGAAAGTATAAACCTAATCTAGGTGCATTCCCAAAAAGTATTTCGTATGGGGATAATCCTGTTTTTCCTGTTGGAGTGTACCTTATAGAGAATAAAGCCAGAGGCAGGCATTCTGGCCAAGGCTTGTTTAACTCTTGCATGGCTTTTTGTATTTTTAACTTTATTGTCCCATTTACTCTCTCCACTGATCCTGAACTCTGTGGGTGGTAAGGGGTGTGAAAACTTTGTTGAACCCCTAACATGGTCATCACATTCTGCATGATTTCTCCTGTAAAGTGTGTCCCCCTATCTGATTCTATGGTTTCAGGAAGACCAAACCTAGGTATTAACTCAGTGATCAGTTTCTTGGCTGTGGCTTTAGCTGTAGCTGATTTTACTGGATAACTTTCGGGCCAACCTGAGAATAAATCGATACACACGAGGACAAATTCAAAGGGGCCGCTCTTAGGCATTTGTATGTAATCAATTTGCAGTCTCTGGAGGGGGTATTGGGCCCGGACCTGGTGTTTTCGTGGGGTTTTCACTTTCTGTCCTGGGTTATTCAGGAGACAGATTTGGCAGGCTGCACAGTAGTTTCTTGCAGTGCTACTGAATCCAGGGGCGAGCCATCCTTGGTTCACAATCCTATACATGGAATTGGAACTGACGTGTGTGGGTAGGTGAACTGCCGCTGCCATTGCTGGGTACAGAGAGGCAGGTAGGCATATTTTGCCTCCTTCCCTCCATACATTGTCAAGGTCTGGTGCTGCTCCCTTCCTGACCCACTTATCTTTCTCGCTCTCCCCTGCTTGCTCCTGTAATTTACTCAGCTGCTGCCATGTTGGTTCTGGGATACTCACCTCTACCGCTGCTAAGGTCTCAGGGCTTCCTTCCCCTAGAGCTGCCTATTTTGCAGTCAAATCTGCAAATGCATTTCCTTTTGCCTCAATTGTTTTTGCGCTCGTGTGTGCCGCTATCTTCATGATGGCCACTCGTTTAACCTTTTGAAGATTGTTCAGGACTCTCTTAATCCCTTCTCCATGTTTTACAGGTGTACCTGCTGCTGTCAGATAACCTCTAGCCCTCCATATGTGGCCATAATCGTGCGCTACACCATAAGCGTAAGCGGAGTCAGTGTAAATATTCCCTTCTCGTCCTTTTAAGTATTCTAGGGCTTGTTCTAAAGCTTTTAATTCTGCTTCCTGTGCTGACATGTGGGCTGGTAAGGCCTGTGCTTCAATTACCTGCGTATCAGTCACTACAGCATACCCTGTGTGATATTTACCCTTGTCATCAGCAAACCTGCTGCCATCTATGTACAAAGTGTGCTCAGCGTTTAAAATTGGTGTATCTGTAACATGTGGGAATCCCATTGTCTCCTGTTCCATGAGCTGAAAACAATCGTGTTCATCTACTTCTTTAAACAAAAGAGTGTCAGTGTCCTCATTTCTTTTCTCACTAGTACTATTAGTACTATCATTCCTCCTTGCCAAATCTGGTGACTGAAGAGGCAAAAAGGTGGCCAAATTTAAGGTTGTACAGTGCTGAAAAGTGACATTTGGAGGTAAGAGTAAAGTACACTGTAACCTTAATTGCCTAGCCATTGAAATGTGTTTGGGCTGTACCTGAGACAAGATTGCATGTATGTCATGTGTGGTATGCACTACAACTGGATTGTCTAGAACAATCTCTGATGACTTATCTATGATAATTGACACTGCAGCTACCGCCCGTACACAAGACGGTGAACCTCTAGATACTGGATCTAATGCTGCTGAAAAGTAAGGGACTGGTCTTTGTTTTACATGTGCCTGTGTCAGAACACCTGTGGCATGTCCAGTGATCTCAGCAATGTACAGATTAAATATCTTGGTGTAATCTGGTATACCAATAGCCGGAAAAAAAACCTATAAGCCATGCGCTTACTCCAAAAAAGTCATAGATGTAAGCAGCTAACACAACAAATAGAAAATTTGTAATAAATCATATGTAACCAAGTGTAGCGCTAAAAAATGAGAAAGAAAATATTGCTATACCACATATAATAGCAAAATGAATTGTGAAAAGATAGTGTTTTGTATACTTTGTGAACATTCATACATATAGAACATTTATATTATAAAGCCTTAGGGTCACCAAAAGTGATAACAGGATGTAAAAATGGCAATAAAGTCCAAAACTGAATATGCAGATACGATGAACATAAATTTTGCAATGGTGATAAGTTCCAAAACATATACTCGTGAGAGATTTCTGTACGTAATCCAACATGTGCTAACAGACACTTGTGTGAAACCGCCACCTAGGATGACTGGAGGCTTACCAGAAAGTTGGGACCCACCTAGCATACGCTATATGGGTCAAACAGGCTTGGATTGCTCACTGGCAATGAAGGTAGGGAACCAAGGGCTGGTGAATGGTGAAGTTGTAACGTTGCTATCCCAAAGAGGTCTTCTTCATATGGAAGCTTGGACACCAATGGACATTACCCACATTTCAGAATAAAAAGCGCTTGCAAGTAAAATGGCGGCAGTGGAGTCCTCCCGATGCGTTTCGTCATACAAGACTTCGTCTGGGGTACTTGCCCACTGCAGCCAGACTCCTTTATATAGGGACAAGGACCCCTCTGATGAGAATCCAGCTCCCAGGCTTGTTTGCATTGGCACTTTCGGGGTCATCCAAAATGGCGGACCCGAGTGCTATCCAAGCCTCTCTTTCATGTAATTCAATTCCCATAGGTCTAATGGTGTCATGTGTTTCAAGAGAAGACGTGGTGCTGAGTGCCTTCCAAGCCTCTCTTTCACATGATTCCATTCCCATAGGTCTAATGGTATCATGTGCTTCAGGAGGAGACATGATGCTGAATGCCTTCCAAACCTCTCTTTCAAATGATTCCATTCCCATAGGTCTAACGGTGTCATGTGCTTCAGGAGGAGACATGATGCAGAGTCCATTCCCATAGGTCTAATGGTGTCATGTGTTTCAAGAGAAGACGTGGTGCTGAGTGCCTTCCAAGCCTCTCTTTCACATGATTCCATTCCCATAGGTCTAATGGTATCATGTGCTTCAGGAGGAGACATGATGCTGAATGCCTTCCAAACCTCTCTTTCAAATGATTCCATTCCCATAGGTCTAATGGTGTCATGTGCTTCAGGAGGAGACATGATGCAGAGTCCATTCCCATAGGTCTAATGGTGTCATGTGCTTCAGGAGGAGACATGATGCTGAGTGCCTTCCAAGCCTCTCTTTCAAATGATTCCATTCTCATAGGTCTAATGGTGTCATGTGCTTCAGGAGGAGACATGATGCTGAGTGCCTTCCAAGCCTCTCTTTCAAATGATTCCATTCCCATAGGTCTAATGGTGTCATGTGCTTCAGGAGGAGACATGATGCAGAGTCCCGGCGTACAGACCCTCCCACTTCCACTTGTTACTACCCCTTATGACCTCTTAGTGGGTGTATGGAGGGAGAGACCGTGACTCTGCATCACCACATCAGTGACATCCCCCCTAACGTATATTACGATAAAAAACCACGCTCGCGCATGCGCGCGGTGTAGTTCAGCGCGGTGACATCAATGAAGGGCGAGGCCGCAACTGTGCGTCTCAACCTCAATCACATCCCCCATAGTCTAATAGAGACCTCGCTCGCGCATGCGCGCGGCGTGGTCCAGCGCGGTGACGTCATCAAAAAATGATGCATGCGTACATCACCTCCGGTCTCCGTTTGATCACACCAGGAAGTGACCTGCAGAGAGGGGAAAAGGGCCGGAAATGATGTTGTAGTCCCCAGACCGGCCTTCAAAGTGTACGCAATGAGTGTGCATTAATGGGTGACCTAAACACGATCAGGACTTCATTCAAAGATGATAGATGAGTCCATGAAAACGAAAAAAAAAAAAAATGAAAAAAATGTGAAGAAGATGGATTCTCAGCAGGAGAGAGAAGAGATGGACAATTAATTATTCATCTCTTGACTCACTCTATGTCCCCATATAGCTCATATTGTATTACTTCAAAAACGACAATACTTTAATAATAACTACCCAATTGTCAAAATAAAGTAAATATAATCATAATAATAATAAAATAATGTGTAACAGATGGAAAGGCACATGCATGTAAAAAGTATCAGACATAATATACACCCTAGGTATTAGTACTCCTAAACGGAAGTTGATGTTTCTTATCTCATGATAAATCTGTCAAGACTCGTTTATAAAGGCATTAACATCTATTTCCACGTTCATGCCTTGAGGAAAAAAGGTCTGTAGTTCATACGCCCAGAACATTTCAAGGCGAGAGACCCCTCTGATTTTGGCCCCCCCCCCTCCACGGCGGGACGTATTTGTCTATAATGACAAATTGTGAACCAGTGGGGTTACTATTATGATATTGCTTGTAATGTCTGGGTACCGTATGCTTAGAGTCCCTGCCTTTGATTAGAGCAATGTGTTCCCCTACCCTTGTTGTAAACGTTCTGGTGGTACGACCAATGTATTGTCTACGACAAGGGCATGTGATAAGATATACTATGTATTTGGTACTACACGTGCAAAAAGATTTCACTGTATATCTTTTCCCCGTGACTGTGGATGTGAATTCTGTGACTTTACGTCCTTCCAGGTTATTGTGCAAACATACCACACATTTTCTACACGGGTAAAAGCCTGTCATGTTATGGAAAAAAGAAGGCCGGGATGGTGGATTTATAACATTGGGGGCTATCTGACCCTGTAGAGATGGTGCTCCCCTAAATATAATCTTGGCCTCTTCTGGCAATGACCCGCCCAGAATGTTATCATGTCTCAAGACATCCCAGTGTTTTTTTACAATGCTTTTAATTTGTTTGTGCTGGGTTGAGAAAGATGTTATCATTTCCCATTTAAACTTTTCATCCGGTTCTTTTTTTGGCTTTACCTCGAGTAAAGTTTTCCTTTCAATATTCATGGCTCTCTGGATCTCAAAATCCAGGTTGGCGTTGTCATACCCTTTGTCTATAAATTTTTGTTTAAGGACACCTGCTTGTGTGATAAATAATTCCGTGTCCGTGCAGTTCCTACGGAGCCTGAGAAATTGGCTGCGAGGAACAGCACTTAACCAGGATCTATGATGGCAACTGGTGGTGGGAATAAAACCATTGCGGTCAGTGGGCTTAAAGTAGGTGTTAAATTTAAATTTTCTGTCTACTATTTCTATCTCCAAGTCCAGGAAATGTATCTTGGTCCTGCTGGCCTCATATGAAGGGAGATGCCCCTGTCATTAGAATTCAGACACTCGAAAAATTGTTCGAGTGTCTCAAAAGAGCCATTCCACAGGAGGAGGATGTCGTCTATGTACCTAGCCCACAGAACCAACGAAGTGGTCCCGTGGGCATAGACGACATCCTCCTCCCACTTGGCCATAAACAAGTTCGCAAGGCTAGGTGCGAACTTGGCACCCATTGCCACACCCCATTGTTGCAGGTAGTAGTTCTGGTTAAACCAGAAGTAGTTATGTCTGGTTGCGAAGTCCAACAATTCGATTATATAATCACATTGAAAAGTTGCAAGGGACTGTTCACGATGGAGAAAATGTTTGACTGCATCTATACCCTTCTCATGGGCTATACAGGTGTACAAGGATGCCACGTCAGCAGTGGCCATAATGAATCCTTCCTGTATATTGACCTCCTCTAGGAGTCTGATAGTGGAATACCAATAGCCGGGGCAGAAATCAACAACTTTTTCAAAGTGACAAACGACTCATAAGCTACTTCTGTAAGCATATACGGTACAATTTTCAAACAATCGTATAATGGCTGCATCAAAGCGCTAGCGTGTGGTATCCATTGTCTACAATATGACACGATACCTAAAAACATACGCAATTGTTTGAAATTCCGTGGGGGTAACATTCCCTTTATCACTTGAACCCTCTCCTCAGTGAGATGTCTTGTACCCTGTGATATACAATGTCCCAAAAAGATAACTTTTTCCTGACACACTTGCAACTTTTTCTTATTAACCTTGCAACCTTTTTCTGCCAAAAATCGCAACAAATTAAGGGTGGTGGCCAAACAAGTTTCCTTGTCAGGGCAGCATAACAATAAATCATCCACATATTGTAACAATACACAGGAATCTGGTGGTACCCATTCTCCCAACACTGTTTGCAATGCTTGCGAATACAAGGTAGGTGAATGCGCCATACCCTGAGGTAGGCGTGTCCAGGTTAGTTGCCGATTTTTGAGGGAAAATGCAAACCAAAGTTGGCATTCTTCAGCAAGCGGGACGGAAAAGAAAGCGTTTGCTAAATCTATAACCGTAAAGTACATACTGGTTGATGGTATTTGTGACAGTAATGTATGTGGATTGGGTACTAAAGGTGTCATCGGGGCTAGTATTTTGTTGACCGCTCTAAGGTCTTGGACCATTCTATACTTAACCGGACTACCGGCTACTGATTTCTTTTTAACCTGGTACAAGGGAGTGTTTGCCGGTGATTTTACCTCTTTTAGAACTCCACTTTTTAAGAAGGATTGGACCTGCATTTCTATGGCCGTCTCTTGGGGTGCACTAAGTGGATACTGCTTTTGTTGGGGAAGCACTGCTCCTGGAATCAGCTGTAGGGTAACCGGAGGTATGGGCAAAAGTCCAACATCAGCTTGATGTTTCTCCCATAGTTCTCCTGGAAGGGACGACAAAATCTGATCTAAGTCTGAAGGAGGTGGGCCGGACAATTCCGATTCCTCCTCTAGGTATTGTATCAGGTTACACATCTCCATGTGTTCTTGATTATCCCCTATAGCTAAGGTGACAGTGCCATCTGGGTGATAGGTAATGTTAGCTCCTATTTTCTGCAAAATGTCAGCTCCTAACAAATTAGTGGGGGCTCCTCTGGATACCAGAAAGCGTGAAAGGAACATGTGGTTTCCTACTTTAACTTTCAAAGGTTTTGTAAGCGGGGCGTCGGCTAAAATGCCATCATATCCAGTTATTAGTAAAGTGTCAGGTGATTTTTGGCCAGGGAGTAGTTCAGAGTCAGAAAGTAACGAGCGTGAAGCTCCTGTATCGACTAAACAAGAGATTTTCTTATTACCAACCGTTATATTTGTCTTAAGCATTGTTGTTTTGGATTTTTCTAAAACCGGGGCGAGTCATGCTCGTGGACCATCTCCCTGCTGCCTGATATGACTATTTTTGTTGTCCCTGGGCTGGTTCCTTCTCTGATTAACTGGAGAATCAACACCTTCCTCTCCTTCATCCCTTATTCTTTTCCTACAGTTGCGTCTGATGTGACCAATCTTGTTACAGTAGTGACAGGTAAGGGGTTTGCAAAAGGAACCTCTACCTTGCTCTTGGGAACCCCCAAGTGCGTTGATAGCATGAGATTTCCTCCCTTTGGTTTCTGCTAAGTCCGCCTCTATGCCTTGCAATTTTTGTAACAACGTCCCTCTATCTCTAGTTGCCCTCCACTCTGGTGTGCAGGCTTTCAGTCTCTCACTTATCTGTGGAATTAATCCCTCCATAAATTGTCTATTGAAGGCTCGGATTGTGACTGGCAGGGCCAAGTCCAATCCCTCATCTGCCATCATACTTTCCATAGATAAGTAAAATTCCGATACAGTCTGTCCTGGCATTTGCTTCATGGGTGATATGGACCCCCTCTCCTGTTGTTTTGCTTGACAAAAAGCTTCTAATCTAGCAATAAAAGGGGCCCTTGAGTCTATATGTCTGACATGTCCTGCCTCCAGGTTGCCATCCCCATCAACTCGTCCTGCAGGTCTGTGTGGACCTATTTCTGTCATAAACTGGTTAAACAGGGTCAGAGTCATTTTGTGCCTGCATAGATCCTCCCCATCCTGCCAGGTCGCTTCATGTGTATTCATTAACTGTGTCACAAATCTACAGAAAGCAGCTGGCTTTGCCACCGGGTCTGGGGCGCTCTGTATTAATGCCATAAGGGTGTCTGCCGACCATGGTGCCCAAGTCCTTATTTGCATTCTACGAGTGACAGTAGGCGGGGCATTTGGATGGGCTGCTTGTCCAAATTCTGGATTGTTTACCTGAACAATGCGTGTATCAGTGCGTACGGGAGCTACAGTTTCTGGATGAGGTTTTTGTGCCCCACAATGCACACATTCTACTGCCCATTCTGGGTTTTGGGCTCCACAATCCTGACAAACCCATCCTCTCCCCTCAAGTACAGGATATATCTTGTGTGGTTTGCGTTCTACGTCAGTGTATGGGGGTGGGATGGCTGAGCTGGGAGCCTCGACATTTTTTGTTCTTCTATCTTTCATATCCCAACCATCACAATCTGGATTATATTTCCACCCCTCTTCTTTCGCTCTATTTGAGACCTTAATTAAGCATTGAACCTGACGCATCCCATTGCTTCTCTAACACCTCTCCTTGTCTGTCCCTTTTTATTTCACTCCATACATCCGGGTCTAAGCCCGCTGCTCCTTTCACCTTAAATTTACGAAGGACATCCTTTAAGTCCTGTGCTTCGGTTTTCCCATAAATGTTCTTAATTATCTGTGGCACCGTATAGTGCGCCACAATTCCCTGACGGGGTTTTGTGTTCCTCTGGCCCATTCTAACAGTCCTGCCTAGGTAGCGTGTGGGACACTTAGTGTACAATATAATGCGGCTACAACATATACAAGAATGAATAATTACTTTATATGCTAGCCCAATAACAAACCAGCTAAGTTACACTAGTTCCTCGTTGCCTTCCTCCTAGGGTGCTAGAATACTAAAAACCTCTCCGGAATGAGATTTCTGAAACCGAATTACCTTATATGCTAGCCCAATAATAAATAATTACTTTATATGCTAGCCCAATAACAAACCAGAATGCGGCTACAACATATACAAAAATGCGGCTACAACATATACAAGCATTCCTTTAAGTGGCCAGGTATCCGACTAGATCTCCGGACTTTATGGAGACCTTATTCCCTCCCCGTATCTGGGATCCCTCTCATGCACTCTTATCCCTGCTTTATGCAGCAGACAGGGCTTATACTCTCAACCCGTCTATGGTTTATGAGTTAGATGTGAGGTTAAGCATAAGCGTCAGACCCCCAAATTCCTCTTGCGAGGTAAGGGCGCATTCCGTTGCTTAGTTCGGCAATCCCCTTCTAACTCATACCATCCTTGACAAGGCTCATTCACTTTCTCAACAAGACAGACAAACAGACACAGACAACAAACAAACAAATAATTCCAGCAATATAAACCAAAATATGCAGTAATTCTAGACTCACCACTACAGAGGCTGGTGTTTTAAAACCAGGAGAACCGTAACTGACAGAACGGATAGGCACAAATCAGGGGAGCACAGAATATAAGAAAAATAAAGCTTTTTCTTACCTGGCCAGGTTTTTGATCTGTGGTTCCCGGAATGCCTGTCCTTTCGTTCCGTCAGCGTAGCTCAGCCACCTCTTGTAGCAACTTGGTGAGTCCCTGTTCTTCGGGCGCCAAAATGTTAGGATCAACTCTTAAACAAGTTGCTTTAAGTTTATATTTCTTTGTCAAATTATTGCTTCTATAGGAATTAAGACACAGAGTCAGAAATCCGTGTATCAGTTTCTGAGCATAATGGACTGCTCCCTTTACTTCTTTCAAAGGCCTTTTATAGGCAATTATACAAACAATAGCATCAGCACAACCCCCACAAAGGGCAAGGGTAAACAACAACAGGAGTCACCTGGGCTACAAGCACAAGCTCCAACACCATGGCAATACAGATACAAGGCAACAAAAGCAGCTTCAATCGAGTTCAGCAGCCAAAGGTTACATTCATAACAGATTTACACGTAGGCATTATATTAAGTGAGAACTCTAAATTAAATCCCTGACCTTATCAATATAATAGAAGTCTATGGCTAAGCACAGCAAATGCAAAGGAAAGCTGCAGGTACACTGCACTCATGATGTGGGTGAATTGTATTGCTTCACAAGGGCCTAAAGATCTCCTCTTTCCTGCTGCTGGCACCACTCTGGAGGCTGCTAGCCAGGATAAGAGGAAGAGTGCAGTTGATATCACTTCACATGGGACATGAGCCAGTACTACAGAGGACGCATCAGTGTATGCGGCTCTTGCTCCCTACACTACAGCTCCAACTTAACAAGTAGTCCCTCTGCATTGCACTCTGATGCAATGGCGGGTCAGCAAGTCCGGGCCATGATCTACCAGTCACCTGTCTGCAATCTTATGGTAGATTGCAATCTATAGGTTGCTGATTACCGTGCTACAGGGACACAAACAGAACAAAAAACCTAAAGGGGTTATATATTTCTCCTAATCTATTAAATTAAGCATATTTTTTGTATGTTTGGCTGTTTAAGCTTCGGTGCACACTAGATGAGGTGCAAATTCACAGTAAGTTCTTAGTGGATTCTGTACCGCATCAAAATTGCAATCTGTTCATGCAAACCGATTGTATGTCAAGATAACCACACCCCAAAATCTGTTTGCAAAACTCAGTGCGATTTGCAGAATTGGATTGCATGGATGTGATCACCCATGCGATCCAATTCAGGTGCTGACAAAAAAAAGGATGCTGCAGGACTTCGGTGAATGCAGTGCCATTTGCGCCATACAAATCCATGGCTCAAATTGCACCTCAGAGACACCCCATGTAATTTGCACTGGAATATGCTCTGATTCCTGTGCAAATTGCATGCAGTGCCCAGCACCACATCAGTGTGAACCTGGGCTTAAAGATGCTCTCACTTCCTGTCTGGTAAAACCTTGTCATTAGGATAGTAAAACAAGCATATCGTTGTAATGCAAATCTCGATAGCAGTACAGCCTGACAGGGGTTCTAATCCTGTCCCACTGTCCAAAACTATGAAAATCAAACAGTATTTTTCTGGGCCTATAGTTTTCATATATCTATATAGATATAAACTATAGTGGTTTTCAAAGTTTTGGATAGGGTAGGACAGGAAAATTGTATGATGTATGGCCAGCTTTAATTTGTATTCCTATATAAATATTTACAGTATCTCACAAAAGTGAGCACACCCCTAATGTTTTTGTAAATATTTTATTGGAAATTAGGTGAAACTCTGCCATCATCCACTCATTTGCAAAAAAACTACTTTTTTTCTAGCTAATGTCCGATCCTGGGTTTGAAACAGGAAAATCTGGATGCCGCACACCGGATAAAGTTGAAAACATCTTCTTTATTATAAAACTTGGATCATAAAAACCAGGACAATCAGGCGGGTGGTACAGACACAGCTGACGCGTTTCGCGCTCTAGTTCGAGTGCTTACTCATAGCTGACAAATATTGGGATGACTGTCTTATATATCTTAATAAGAGATACCACATGACTTCATGATCACTCATCTAATAGATATCAGCTGAAAGCTGATTATGCAAAGTCTCGGCATCTGCTATAAAAGACATGTGTTACCCAATGAGAAAAACTCTTATGGATATGACTTTTTAAAACAAAAGCGAAAATAGGAAAATATATACATGTATATTTTGTAGTCGGTGGATCCGCGCTACAGGCTATACTTGCAACTGCAGCCCCCCTATGTAGGCAGGGGACACCAACGTGTACCCTCAAAGGATAGGTCTAAAAAATATATATACAGGGAGTGGCGCTGTGCATAAGGGAATTGATGGCATATAATGATTGTCTATTGATTATGATTTATGTGTCTATAAGACATATTATAGAGAACGGCAAAAACGATTAAGATATGGAAAAAAATTATATATATATATATCCCACATGGGGATCGATAAGTGCTGGTAAGAAAAGTATGGATACAAGTAGGTGTTCAATACAACCTTAATCCCATAACCAAATAAACGCTAGTGATCTCTAGTGATGTTATATGATGTGCATTGATAAGTGCCAGAATATCAAGTGCAGTCCAATTAAGTGTTCCAGCCCCTGCTGGGATGGGCTACAAGTGATATATAAAGGAGGGGGTATCCACACCCCTCTAAAGTGCAGTGCTAAGAAATTAAAGTAAATTGATATAAAGATAAAAATAAAAATGTATATGGAAATTGTAAATATATATATATAAGGTAAACTTGAAAGTGATATATAGTAAAAGTGGGATACAGGATTAAACTAGTGATTAATAAATTAATTATGACTCTAATAGACTGATAATAACACAGTTAAATAGCAGCAGTAGATCTCATGTGAAAACACAAATAAGAGTAAATTTCAAGTAAATTGTCAAAAAGTTCATGTATTATCTTCCACCCGACATCTTCCAGACTTTCTAATGACACAATCCCCCCTGATGTGATTCCACTCACCGGAACGCTATACCCCTGCAGGGGTATAAGCATAAGATGTTTCAATTCCAACCGATCAGATCCGAATGCCGATCGAGTCCTTGTGTGGTGATATCCTCTCGCCTCTAGTTTCCCAATCCAGATCAGCCTCTCCAACAAAGCAAGGAAAAGGGGGAAGTTGATGATCCCCTAATGCGATCCTATCTCCAGCCGGACATCCGCTCCAAAGATGTTATATGGAATAAAGAAGTTATATCCACATAGCGTAACTCCTTTTAAAACGTTTATTTAGTAATTTAAAATCATACAGTCCAACAAAGCGGAGTTGATTTCAAGGGATGAATTTAAAAACGAGGAGGTAGCGTACAAGCTCACTGGCTCCCCTTGCTGTCCCGGGACGCAGCATTGTTCGCAACTACCGCTTGCGTTCCACCGGTCAGCTAGCAGAAACCACAGCGGCAGGAAGTGACGTTGTGCATACCAAGATAGTCCCGCCTTATGCGTTTCGTCACACGGACGTCAACGGAGGCGCTCGACGATGACGTCCGTGTGACGAAACGCGTTAGGCGGGACTATCTTGGTACGCACAACGTCACTTCCTGCCGCTGTGGTTTCTGCTAGCTGACCGGTGGAACACAAGCAGTAGTTGCGAACAACGCTGCGTCCCGGGACAGCAAGGGGAGCCAGTGAGCTTGTACGCTCCCTCCTCGTTTTTAAATTCATCCCTTGAAATCAACTCCGCTTTGTTGGACTGTATGATTTTAAATTACTAAATAAACGTTTTAAAAGGAGTTACGCTATGTGGATATAACTTCTTTATTCCATATAACATCTTTGGAGCGGATGTCCGGCTGGAGATAGGATCGCATTAGGGGATCATCAACTTCCCCCTTTTCCTTGCTTTGTTGGAGAGGCTGATCTGGATTGGGAAACTAGAGGCGAGAGGATATCACCACACAAGGACTCGATCGGCATTCGGATCTGATCGGTTGGAATTGAAACATCTTATGCTTATACCCCTGCAGGGGTATAGCGTTCCGGTGAGTGGAATCACATCAGGGGGGATTGTGTCATTAGAAAGTCTGGAAGATATCGGGTGGAAGATAATACATGAACTTTTTGACAATTTACTTGAAATTTACTCTTATTTGCGTTTTCACATGAGATCTAGTGCTGCTATTTAACTGTGTTATTATCAGTCTATTAGAGTCATAATTAATTTATTAATCACTAGTTTAATCCTGTATCCCACTTTTACTATATATCACTTTCAAGTTTACCTTATATATATATTTACAATTTCCATATACATTTTTATTTTTATCTTTATATCAATTTACTTTAATTTCTTAGCACTGCACTTTAGAGGGGTGTGGATACCCCCTCCTTTATATATCACTTGTAGCCCATCCCAGCAGGGGCTGGAACACTTAATTGGACTGCACTTGATATTCTGGCACTTATCAATGCACATCATATAACATCACTAGAGATCACTAGCGTTTATTTGGTTATGGGATTAAGGTTGTATTGAACACCTACTTGTATCCATACTTTTCTTACCAGCACTTATCGATCCCCATGTGGGATATATATATATAATTTTTTTCCATATCTTAATCGTTTTTGCCGTTCTCTATAATATGTCTTATAGACACATAAATCATAATCAATAGACAATCATTATATGCCATCAATTCCCTTATGCACAGCGCCACTCCCTGTATATATATATTTTAGACATATACATGTATATATACACACGTGCACATATGTATATGTATGTGTTTGAATATGTGAGTGAAGTGAGATAAACACACAATATGCATGAACAAGGGGAAGTGTGATGCAACTTAATTGTGTTAAAACAAAATGCAAAAAAAGCACCGCAACAAATGATTGAAAAATTAGTGAGTGAAAAAAACTGTGTATATGTAAAAAAGGTGAAAGAATGTGTAGACCTGAATTTATATGTAAGATGTATGACTACAGCAGTGTATGTGCACTACTGGTAAAAGAATATAATAAATATGTAAATGAGTAAAAATACAAATGAATAAATATGTGCATTGATAATTGATAGTGAAAATTAAATATGTGCACCAATAGATAATGCAATGTAGCCATATGCATTAAAAAAGAACAATAATGAAAGGATAAAAAGTGAAGATGAAAATAGAATAAGATATAGTGAAAAAAATTTAATGAAATTGAATTTGAAAAATAAAATCCAAATTGTCATTGTATATGTATACAAGTCATTTTAAATGTCAAAGTATGAGATGCATGATGAAATAAATAGCCAAATTATTTGGTTGAACCAGTGTATATACATAAACGTGGTTTTGATTCCAAGATAGTGTATAAAATGAATAAAAGAAAATGTCAAATAACTGAACAAGAACCATGTTATGGTGCTGTCAGTTTGAGTGATAAATTGTGCATGGGAATCGGCTAGTGTATGAATGTGTCAAAAGCCTGTTAGAGCGATCGCAGCTAAGAGTGAAGTGTCTTGTGTGTAGCAATCGATCTGAGCAATTGATCATAAATAGAGATCGGCTTGTGTGGGGGTATATCAAAATCCATCAATGCGGTCACAGAGACCATATTATGGTGCTATCAGTCTAAATAATTAGTTGTGAATAAGAATCGGTTTGTGTATGGATGTATTAAAGCCTGTCAAAGTGCACGCATCTAAAAGGTAGAATGTCTTATGTATAGCAATTAGTTTAAGTAGTTGATCCTGAATAGAAATCGGTTTGTGTGTGGGTATATCAGAACCTGTCAAAGCAATCACATATAAAATTGAGATGCCTTGTATATAACACAAGGTTTATAAGCAGTGGGTGGCGGTCCCACCACAGACCAAGTGTGTAAAAAAGGGTTGTCAAAGTAATGGATAAACATAGATGTAAGTATGGTATAGCTGGAGCAATAGAAACATATGAAGTGCCTTGCGATGTGATGTAAAGCTGCATATGACAGAGCAGCGATGTCCTTGTGAACTGGGAGCGCATCAAGCTATTCAGCAAATAAGGACAAAATTGGGAGTAAAGGGTGGGCATGGATGTTTAAATAGAAATGTATCAGTGAGTATGACAGTGTGATACATTGTTTCAATAGGGACGGCAGTTGTATATGTGGTATGTAGGCTGACTATAGAGGGTAAAGATGTTGCAAAAAAACGGGAGTAAATATTGAACCACAACAAATAACAATATGCTGAATGTTGTGTTAATGGTGTCTCATGTAAAGGATTGTATTTAGCAATACATGTCAGCAGATGCCGGACCACTAAACAACTGACCATCTAGTGATTCACATTAAAATGTACAGAAACTATGAGCACACTAATACATGATCCAGATGATAATGCGTCCAGTAAGTAGAAAATTAATAATATATCAATACGCAGGTAGGCACCTGGAAAATTGATGCGAATCCAATCTATAAAGATGATGAAAATATATTACCATACTATATATCACAATGAAAATGATATCATTCTATGTCATTTAAATTGACCACACAACTTCTAAGCATATACATGCAGCAAGTTTACAAAACGAAAAGCATATACATACAATTATGAGAACAGGTCTGTGCTTTGTATGCAGAATAATGAATTTAAAATATGAATGCATGATGAAACATTATTATAATTGAGATGTTATTTTTAGAAAATATATATATATAAATCTGCGTGAAAATATTTAACATATATCCATACATGTATGTGTATTATGTAGTTTGTTCATGAGGTGAGAGTTTGTATTGAGTAAAATATCAATCCATAGATCCAAGTGTGGACATGAATATAAATGATAAAGATGAAAAATTAATAAATGAAAATGTTGAACAAACAAAATAAAAGTTTTTTTTCTTTTTGCTTATGTTATTAACAATGTACTATCGATGTCCAGTAAAAAAAAAAAAAAAAATCATCACTCCTTATTGTTTGTTGTGTGTGAGGATTTTTATGGTTTATAAAACATTCTCTATTTGTTATGTAGCTTAATGTTAATAACCAAAATGGACACCATAGAACCATGTTAAAAATATATGTATTTCATACCTTCATGCTAACCTCTATATGTCAAAGTTCTTGACCTTCATTCACTGGTGTAATGAGTGAAGGGTTCATCCAAGCCATGTAAACTAGTCAAAAGTATAGACTATTATAATATGTTTGATGTAAGGTGTGAGAGCATAAACCTGGAGGTTAGTCGAGGTAATAATCCATATCATGGCACCTAACTGACTGGGGTATATAATAAGGCAGTAGAGAACAACTGGAAAATGGAAGAGGGTAATGTAAGATTATTATGATTTTTATGATGAAAATGTTTATGTTTATCTATAGTTCGGTAAACTATTCATAATAATAGGAAACATCCCATTCATAGTTGAGGCCTAAGGGAATCCTCGTATTTAGAGAAAATATCCAATATACTTCGCGCTTGCACAGCAGCTGGAATCTGTCCCCTCCTCTGACAGGTGTAACCACCTTTTCTATGCCCTGGATGGAGAGGCTGGATACGTCTTTCTGGTGCACAAAAATCCAATGTTTGGCCACATTGGTTAGTTTGTCCTTTTCAATGTCATATAAGTGATCGTATAAACGATCTCTGAGGCGTCGGGTCGTTCGCCCGACATATTGGATTTGGCAGATGTCGCAGGTGATGACGTATACTATAAATTGGGTGTTACAATTAATAAATGAGTTTATATTGAAAGATTTGCCATTGGTGCAAGATTTGACTTGCTTTCCCTTCTTTATATGGCCGCAATAATTGCACCCCTTTTTACCACATTTGTAGTTGCCAACCAAATTCAACCAGTTTGAATTGGTTCGTCTAGTTGGTACCAAACTGGGTGAAAGAAGGCTCCCCAAATTGGGTGCCCTACGAGAAACCACCTTGATACCCCTAGAGAGGATGCTGTCAAAAGCAGCATCATTGTGTAAAATTGGAAGGTATTTGGTAACAATTTTCCTTATTTGGTTGAATTCCACGCTATATGGCGTGGAAAATACCGGAGTGGTAATAGAAGGGGAAGTGATGTGGGGTTTATCTTGTAAAAGTGTCTGCCTAGGGACCGCACTTGCTGTAGTGAGTGCTCTATTAACCAGAGCTGTACCGTATCCCCGGTCTCTAAACCGTTGGGCCATGTTGTTAGCTTCAATTTGGAAGCTTTCAGGGGTACTGCATAGGCGTTTGAGCCTTAGAAATTGGCCATAAGGCACACCCCGTATGGTGTGCTTAGGATGTGCTGAGTCTGCTCTGAGAAGGGTATTGCCCGCAGTGGGTTTCCTATATAAGGTGGTATGAATGGAATTGCCTGCACCTGTAAGTTTAACATCTAGAAATTCGATACTGCAGGATTGTAGGGTACCTGTAAACTTTAAATTGAGATCATTATCGTTAAGATACAAAAGCCATGCTGCCAAGTCAGCATGTGCGTCTGATGTAATAAACAAAAGATCATCAATAAAGCGACAGTAAAAAACCGTATCCAGTCTGCGGGGGCTATCATGTCCAAAGATGCGGGACCTCTCCCACCAACCCATGAAGATGTTGGCAAGGGAGGGCGAAAATTTCCCATGGAGGCCCCGCATCTCTGGAGGTAATAGCCCCCGTCAAACATAAAAAAATTGTGTGTAAGAAGGTACTCCAAAGCCTGCAGAATAAAGTCCTGGAGTGTGAGTGAAAATTTACCTGATGTCTTGAGAGCCCACGCAACTGCCTGGAGACCTAGATGGTGTGGGATGCTAGAATAAAGGCTGCTGACATCGCAGCTGATCCACCTATAATTGCTCTCCCATCGGAAATTGTGAAGTTTTGTGAGCAGTTGCTTGGTATCTCTCAAATAACCAGGCAAACCAGTTGCCAAAGGCTGCAATTGGGAGTCCACCCATTCACCCAGACGTTCGTTCAATGAACCAATGCCTGCGACAATGGGTCGCCCTGTTAAGGGTTGAAGTCCTTTGTGGACTTTAGGCAGGTGGTGGAAAATAGGCATGACTGGATGTTCGGGAATGAGTTGTTCTTTATCTTTCTGTGAAAAGATGCCTACTGCCACCGCTCTGTCTAGGAGGGCAGAAAGTACTTTCTTGAAGGGGAGTGTAGGATTGGATGGAAGTGGTTGGTAGGTGTGTGTGTCAGATAACTGTCATAAAGCTTCCTGAATATATGTTTCAGTATCTAAAACAACCACTGTTCCCCCCTTATCTGCGTTCCTAATGACGATGCTTGTGTCTGCTGTTAACGTTTTAAGGGCTAATTTTTCATTGTGTGTTAAGTTGTCAGTGATAGATTTTTTGTGGCAGCTGTGAGCCAAGCGGGTCAGGTCCCCCTCCACCAATCTCTGAAACAGATCAAGATCTTTTCCCCTGGATGCCACAGGATAAAATTCAGATCTACATTTGATCGATAATTTATCTAGTGAATCAGTGGGATCAACAGGGGATGGATCCGATTCGTCTGCTAATTCAATTAAATCATATAATGCACAAACTTCAGTAAAAGAAATGGGTGAAGGGGGAGACTCACCTGTCTCACCAGAATTCACTGCAACAACCTCTTCTTCAGCAGAACTAAAATGTTTTTTGAGTGTTAAAGAGCGAGAGAATTTATTCACATCCAAGATGGTATTAAATAAGTCAAAATGTCTATTCGGACAGAAGTTTAAACCTTTTGATAGAAGACTAATCTCTGCTTCCTTTAAAGATCTGTTTGAAATGTTGAGAACGCTGAGGGTTATTTCTTTGCTCTGCCTCGTAGGCTGTAGTGTGCATTGCTTGGAACCCTTGTGTCTCCTGCCGCCCCTTCTTGTTTTTTTATGGACGATTTCTTCTTCTTTGTGTTGCCCGACCTGTGAGGGTTTCCAGTGTTAGAATGGCTGTTGCTTCTATTTGATTCCACAGAACTTATAGATCGATCAGGTGACGAATCCGACATAGTGCGAGCAAAAGTGCTGTTTGCTGGATCATTTTCTTGATCAGAGAAACTAACCTGTTTGCCACGATTTCTCCTTGATCGATTAGGCACAAACAGGGGTTTTCTCCAAGTGTAAACCTTATTGCTCTCATAGTCATTTTTGTCCCGGGCCATCTTTCCTTTCTTGCTGGAGATAACTGACTTCTCCATTTTGTCCAACTTGTTGTTTAAACGGCTATCAAGCTCTGTGAACGCTGTTAGATTTTGCAAGGAAGCAAGTTCAGTTTGGATTGAAGCCATATCAGTTTGTAGGACTTCCACTTCTTTGGTTTTTGAGGAAATTAGAATGTTCATCAGTTTAAAGGAGCATGCATCCAAAGTGTCAGTCCATTCCTTTTTAAATTCCTCATTAAACAATTCTGAAGTGGGAAATTTCTTAATTCGTAAGCCTCGTGGTATGTGAGCCAATGATAAATAATCCTTGAGGAAGCTAATGTCCCAAAAGACTCTAATTTCTCTGGCCATAATGTGTTCCAGTTTTCTGAAATGCCGAATCAGTGACACTCCTTCATCGTCTGACACTAGTGAAGTGTGTGTCTGTGACGATCATCTCAAAGGATTGTCTGAAGGTGCCTTGAGAGTTCTGCTGTACGTGGACTCCGCCATGGGTGTCGAAGTGATTGTATGATCCATATGATGAACAAGATGAACTCCTCCTTTGTGTGCAAATTTAATACCTCTTGAAGGAAAAAGAAAAAGCACTTATTGAGATATGCCTGGAAGGGTCTCCGGGCTGGTGAAAAAGAGCATATATCCTTTGGTGCAGACAAGACAGAGAAGATGAATCACCGCTCAGGAGAACTTGCTTTCAGGTGTGTGTTAGTGAAAGTGCACGCATCTAAAAGGTATAATGCCTTATGTATAGCAATTAGTTTAAGTAGTTGATCCTGAATAGAAATCGGTTTGTGTGTGGGTATATCAGAACCTGTCAAAGCAATCACATATAAAATTGAGATGCCTTGTATATAACACAAGGTTTATAAGCAGTGGGTGGCGGTCCCACCACAGACCAAGTGTGTGAAAAAACTTTCAACTTTATCCGGTGTGCGGCATCCAGATTTTCCTGTTTCAAACCCTGCTTCAATTTGCATTTAGCCAGCACCTGGGACTCCTCTCCTCTGAAGGATTCACTAACACACACCTGAAAGCAAGTTCTCCTGAGCGGTGATTCATCTTCTCTGTCTTGTCTGCACCAAAGGATAATGTCCGATCCTACCGGTCTCGTGTAGACACAGAGAGGAGGCACCGCTCAGGCCATGCGGTCCCTCCACTGAACTTTTGCATCACTTCCATTTTCACATTGCCATTGGGAAACCGCAAGGGACGCCGAGGTTTAGCAAAAAGTGCCCACTTCCTATGGCTATTCCAATCACAAAACCCACAGGTAAAATAATTTTAGAGTGGGAGTTCACACTCCAAAGAAAGCCAATGAAACGTGAAACCTCTCAGCTGCAAATCAAGTGATTGCATAATGTCACACTTCCCATAGACAGTGTCTCGTACATACTTAAAGGGCAAATTATTATTTTAATATATTTGTGATTAGTTTTGGGAGGACTGCACCCCATGGACGGGCCGCCACTGATCAGCTCCAATTATGAAGAGTGGACACAGCATGCTCTCCTCTATGGGCAGTCAGATGTAAAACAGACTGCTTGTCCATTTACACCCAACTACCCATCCGTCTGTTTTTGGCAGATCAGATTGGATTTCGGCATGTGTAAACAGACACATGTCCATTTATATCTGCTACTCTAAAGAGAAAAATGGAGAGTCCTATCAGATCCACCTGAACACCTGACAGGTGGACCAGATTGGCCCACTCCTGTTAAAGGGGTCTCACATAAAAGTTTAAGACCCCTTTTGCATTTGCCCAACTTTGAAGCATCAGAATGCAAGAGTTGCATAAAAATCCCTATTCTGTGACTGCTAAATTTCAATCTGCTGCAGTTTATTGTCAAAGATTAAAAGGGAACTTTGTGTCCATTCACATTTAAATGCATGCATTACACAGAACAGTATACTTGAGAATTAAAAAAGGCCCATAAATTAGAACCGGGATAATTAAAATGAAAAAAAAAATACATGGCCAAACTCTAAAGGCAACTGCCCCAATTATAACTTGTAGCATTTTGAGTAAGGTACACATGGTGGGGGGTTGAGTAAAAAGTTGGTATACATACATGCTAGCAAATCCATTTTTTGTTTTCTACAATAGAGCTATGATATCATTTGGGCTGTATAAGAAAATGCAGGTAAATAACTGTTTTCGGAGTTAAAAGTTTATAATAAACTTCAAGTGTCTCTATAGGCAAACAAAAGAAGTGTGACTCAACCTCACAGTTGATCAGAAAGCTATCTGGGACAGAAATTCAATTAGCACTTGAAAAGCAGCCTCAGACCCTATCAACAGTTAATGCAGTTGAGACAAGACCTCTTATGCCGCGTACACACGAGCGGACATTACGGCGGACTTTGCCCGGCGGACTTTTCGACGTACTTTCCGACGGACTTTGTGAATGAACGGACTTGCCTACACACAATCCACCAAAGTCCGTCGAATTCGTACGTGATGACGTACGACCGGACTAAAACAAGGAAGTTCATAGCCAGTAGCCAATAGCTGCCCTAGCGTGGCTTTTTGTCCGTCGAACTAGCATACAGACGGCGGACTTTTCGACCGGACTCGATTTCAACGGATAAATTTAAAACAAGTTTCAAATCTAATTCCGTCGAACTTTTGAGAAAACAAAGTCCGCTGGAGCCCACACACATCGAATTGTCCGACGAAATCCAGTCCGCCGGGCAAAGTCCGCCGTAATGTCCGCTCGTGTGTACGCGGCATTAGATAAGAGAGTTAGAGATCAGCAGGTGGCTAAAATCTTGTGTTTGAGGGATAACTCTACACACTTTCTTAATTGTAATTCTTATACTTTCCAATCAGATAAGACAAAGATGGCACTTAGTTATCTAACACTAGGTTGGACTTCAAGTAACTATCTATTCAGTCAGCATTGTGTATATTGTTTATATATAGAAAAAGTCCAGGGATTGTTGCACTTAAAATTTATTAACTCTAATCTTTACATGTTTCTCCAAATATCCATTTCAGGCTACAAAGCTTTCACCCTTCTTCAGATGGGAACAATATGTATACTGACATTATTCTCACTTCATTTTATATTGTTACATTTCACACCAGAAATCCATTAGGCATCAATTAACCAATTAATCAATACAAATTATCATAATTATTCTCATCCTGGATTCCAGAGAGATGGCTCAACGAGATGTAATCACGCCCCAATTGCATAGAAAAAGTTCCATTTAACAGAGTATTAAAACATACAAATCTATTAACAAATGTCCAGAAAAAAAATACAATAATCAAAAATAATGTATTTAAATCATAATCTATATACAATAAACCTCATTTTTGTGATCTATAGAAATAAATGCAAGTCAAAGTCTGAGTTTAAACCTCCAGGTTGTAAAGTATCCAATCTATTTATCCATTGTACTTCCAATTTTTTAAATTTTAATTCAAGATCACCCCCCCCCCCATTTGTTTAGGGGAACTGCATTAATAACCATATATTTCACTTGCGATACAGTATGTCCCATCTCAACATAATGACTTGCCATTTTGAGTTTTTTTTGTTGAGATTGGTCAGATCTGACCAATCTTTCCGATATGATGAAAACGGAGGATAATGAACTTCAGGGATTGGTGGAAATTTTTATTTTAATATACGCAAATGTTTTTTTTTAATCAATTTTATGTATTCAAAATGGATCTGGATGGAATTGGGACACAAATGAGAATCTTTGAATCATGCTAGTTGTTCTCTTTTGGCCATATTTCTCCTTTCCTCCTCAATAGTCTCTATGGGATACCCCTTCTGAGCAAGTTTATTTTCCATTTCATCTAAACATTTATCTTGGTCTTCACTATTAGTAACAATTCTATTTACCCTAATTAGCTGACTCTTGGAAATTGATTTGAATACCCCAGGTGGGTGGAAACTATTGAAATGCAAAAGTTGATTACGATTGGTCAGTTTTGTGTATAAATCACTACTAATGCTGGCCATACACTATACAGAAAATCGGCCGAACCCCTTTTCGAAAAACGAACGTTCGACCGTGACCGCAAACGATCGTGCCATCATATAATGACCGATAATCTGTTCAGTGGACATGAATAAATAATTTTGTGTTAGTTTTTTTACATATACCTAGTGCAGGCAGTTCGGACGGGAAACACATTAACCTTGCAATTTATCGTACGTTCGGCAGAAATTTTCCAAACATGCCGTTCATTTTTTTTCCACAAAAACGTCACAAACGATTATCGATTTGTACCCACTAACTTGCCGAAAAACGAACGAAGTGTCCATACGAACGATTTTTCGGCCGATTTTTCGTATAGTGTATGGCCAGCATTAGTCTCCCATTTACCATACTAATATGTGTATCCAAAAAGGGCATTTTCTTGGCTATAAGTCATATTAAACTCGAGACAAGGTATTAAATAAATGATAAAGTGTTCAAGTCGCCCTCCCATATCAAACACATCGTCCAAAATTAATACATTTTAAGTGCAGCAATCCCTGGATTTTTTCTTTATATATGGCCTTTGGAAAGGCTTGATTGCTGGCACTAGGATGCATAGCGTGTGCTGTCTACCACACCTGTAAAGTTATATATATATATAAAATATCCAATGGCTGTCACCACACACAAATCAGGGATAAAAAATAGGCCCAGGTGCACAGCAAAGACTGTAGTGCATATAAATTAAAAAAGAGAGCGGCATTCATGGGTCTAGAAAAGGTGAACGCACAATGGCCATCGTGCATTTACCTTTCAAGACTAGTGAGTGCCGCTCTCGTTTTTTTTTTTTATAAAAAAATAGTGTATATAGATATAGATCTCTATACCTATCTAGATATATAGATATATTTATATGGAGACATATATATATATATATATACATATATATATACCGTATTTATCTGTATAACACGCATCCCCATGTTTAGGAGGGAATTTTAAGGAAAAAAAAAACTTTTAGGAGGGAAGTTTAAGGAAAAAAAACTTACATTAAAATGCCCATCAATGCAGCCTTATCTGTCCATCTGCAGCCTTTTCAGTGTCAGTGCAGTCTTGTCAGTGCAGTCTTGTCAGTGCAGCTTTGTCAGTGCAGCCTTGTCAGTGCAGCCTTGCCCCAGTGCAGCCATGTCAGTGTAGCTTTGTGCACTCGCCGCCGACATACACAGCCGTGTGTAGATTCAAATATGGCGCCGAGACTGCAGGGATTCGTCGGAGCCGAGATACACATACCCGAGTGTTCTCTGCAAAAAGCAGAGAACACTCGGGTATGTGTATCTCGGCTCCGACGAATCCCTGCAGTCTCGGTGCCATATTTGAATTTACCCACGGCTGTGTATGTCGGCGGCGATCACGGCAATTGCCGCGATCGCTCCGATCACACAAAATCGGCGGGGATCGGCCTATAACACGCACCCACGATTTTCCCCTGATTTTTAGGGGAAAAAAGTGTGTGTTATATGCCGATAAATACGGTATATATGTATAGATATCTATATATAGATATCTATCTATCTATCTATCTAGATATATATAGATATATATATATATAGATATCTATATATAGATATATATCTATATATATAAATATATCGATATATAGATAGATAGATAGATAGATAGATAGATAGATAGATAGATAGATAGATAGATAGATAGATAGATAGATATAGATAGAGATATAGATAGATATGTAGATATATATCTATATGTATATATGTAGATATATATCTATATGTATATATGTAGATATAGATAGATAGATATATTTATATTTATATATATACATATATATATCTAGATATAGATATATATCTAGATATATCTATATCCAGTGGCGGAAATACCAGGGTTGCACCAGTCACATTTGCGACTGGGCCCTTGGGTTCCGCCACTGTAGGGGGGCCCGCCGCCTGAGAGATAGTACAGTAGTGTACACTCATGGTGTAGACTACAGTCATTCACGGGGAGTCCGCTCTGCCCATCCTCTCCGGCTGCTCTGCCCATCCTCCCCAAGCGCACTTACGGGCACACTGCAAGGCTCCGCCCATCCTCTTTACCCATCCCGCACTCAGGGGCACAGTCCCCGCCCGCTTTGCCCATCTTCTCCAGCTCTGTCTGCACTAACAGGCCCCGCCCATCCTCTCTGTTTGCCCAAGCAAGACCCAGCAAGGAGGGGGAACCAAGAGATCTGCAAGTAAGTGGCACCCACCCCTCTATATCAACACTGCCACTGATCCCCACACCAACACTACTGCACTGATTCCCCCCACCACTGCTGCCACTGATACCCCCACAGCACCACCACCACCACTACTGCCACTGATTCCCACACCACCACTACTGCCACTGATACCCTGATACCACCACCACCACAACTGCTGCCACTGATCCCCACACCACCACTACTGCCACTGATACCCCCCACACCACCACCACCACTACTGCCACTGATACCACCACCACCACTGCCACTGATCCGCCACATCACCATCACTACTGCCACTGATACCACCACCACTAACTGCCACTGATCCCCCACACCACCACCACTACTGCCACTGATCCCCCACACCACCATCACTACTGCCACTGATACCCTGATACCACCACCACTACTGGCACTGATACCACCACCACCAACACTACTGCCACTGATCCCCCACACCACCACCACTGCTGCCACTGATCCCCCACACCACCACCACTACTGCCACTGATCCCCCACACCACCACCATTACTGCCACTGATACCACCACCACTACTGCCACTGATCCCCACACCATCACTACTGCCACTGATACCCCCCACACCACCACCACCACCACTACTGCCACTGATCCCCCACACCACCATCACTATTGCCACTGATACCACCACTACTGCCACTGATCCCCCACACCACCACTACTACTGCCACTAATCCCCCACACCACCATCACTACTGCTTCTGATACCCTGATACCACCACCACCACTACTGCCACTGATCCAACACACAACCACCATTACTGCCACTGATCCCCCACACCACCACCACTGCTGCCACTGATACCCTAATACCACCACCACTATTGCCACTGATACCCTAATACCACCACTACTGCCACTGATCCCCACACCACCACTACTGCCACTGATACCCCCCACACCACCACCACTGCCACTGATACCCCCCACACCACCACCACCACTACTGCAACTGATCCCCCACACCACCATCACTACTGCCACTGATACCCTGACACCACCACCACCAACACTACTGCCACTGATCCCCCACACTACCACCACTATTGCCACTGATACCCCCACACCACCACCACTACTGCCACTGATTCTCCACACCACCACTACTGCCACTGATACCCTAATACCACCACCACCACTACTGCCACTGATACCACCATCACTACTGCCACTGCTAGCCCACATCACCATCACTACTGCCACTGATACCACCACCACTACTGCCACTGATCCCCCACACCACCACCACTACTGCCACTGATACCACCACTACTGCCACTGATCCCCACACCACCACCACTGCCACTGATACCCCCCACACCACCACCACCACCACTACTGCCACTGATACCCTGATACCACCACCACTACTGCCACTGATCCCCCACACCACCACCACTACTGCAGCTGATCCCCCACACCAACATCACTGCTGCCACTGATACCCTGACACCACCACCAACACTACTGCCACTGATCCCCCACACTACCACCACTACTGCCACTGATACCCCCATACCACCACCACTACTGCCACTGATCCCCCACACCACCATCACTACTGCCACTGATTCCCACACCACCACTACTGCCACTGATACCCTGAAGGCACCACTACTGCCACTGATCCCCCACATCACCATCACTACTGCCACTGATATCACCACCACTAATGCCACTGATCCCCCACACCACCACCACTACTGCCACTGATCCCCCACACCACCATCACTACTGCCACTGATACCCTGATACCAACACCACTACTGCCACTGATACCCCGATACCACCACCAATACCGCTGCTGCCACTGATCCCCCACACCACCACCACTACTGCCACTGATCCCCCACACCACCACCACTACTGCCACTGATCCCCACACCACCACTACTGCCACTGATGCTCCCCACACCACCACCACCACTACTGCCACTGACACCCTGATACCACCACTACTGCCACTGATCCCCCACACCACCACCACTACTGCCACTGATCCCCCACACCACCACCACTACTACCACTGATACCCCCCACACCACCACTACTGCCACTGATACCACCACCACCACTACTGCCACTGATCCCCACACCACCACTTCTGCCACTGATCCCCACACCCCTACTACTGCCACTGATACCCCCACACCACCACCACCACTACTGCCACTGATCCCCCACACCACCACCACTACTGCCACTGATACCCCCACACCACCACTACTGCCACTGATACCACCACCACCACTACTGCCACTGATCCCCACACCACCACTACTGCCACTGATCCCCACACCCCTACTACTGCCACTGATACCCCCACACCACCACCACCACTACTGCCACTGATCCCCCACACCACCACCACTACTGCCACTGATACCCCCCACACCACCACCATGACAGCCACTGATCCCTCACACCACCATCACTACTGCCACTGATCCCCACACCACCACTACTGCCACTGATACCCCCAAACCACCACTGCTGCCACTGATACCCCCCAAACCCTCACCACTGATCCCCCACATCACCATCACTATTGCCACTGATACCCTGATACCACCACCACTACTGTCACTGATCCCCCACACCACCACCACTACTGCCACTGATCCCCCACACAACCATCACTACTGCCACTGATACCACCACCACCACCACCACCACTACTGCCACTGATACCCTGATACCACCACCACTGCTGCCACTGATCCCCCACAGCACCACCGCTAATGCCACTGATCCCCCACACCACCACCACTACTGCCACTGATCCCCACACCACCATCACTACTGCCACTGATACCCTGATACCACCACCACTACTGCCACTGATCCCCACACCACCACTACTGCCACTAATACCCCCACACCACCACCACCACCACTACTGCCACTGATACCACCACTACTGTCACTGATCCCCACACCACCATCACTACTGCCACTGATACCCTGATACCACCACCAATACTGCCACTGATCCCCCACATCACCAACACTACTGCCACTGATACCCTGATAGAACCACCACCACCACTACTGCCACTGATCCCCCACACCACCATCACTACTGCCACTGATCCCTGATACCACCACCACTACTGCCACTGATCCCTCACACCACCATCACTACTGCCACTGATCCCCACACCACCACTACTGCCACTGATACCCCCAAACCACCACTGCTGCCACTGATACCCCCCAAACCCTCACCACTGATCCCCCACATCACCATCACTATTGCCACTGATAC
>JBBDGP010002823.1:2585000-2597500 GCA_037952835.1 Lithobates septentrionalis
GCTGAATTTAGAAGCTAATTGTCTATCATGCACAGCTGTACCTGTTTTAATAAATATCCCCCAAACTGTCAGTGTTAAAGCTTTCAGACATACCCCTACCTTCAAGGGGAATGTAATGATCTTTACTGCTACAAAAACAGCAGAAGGGAAAAAATATTTATTTTTATTTTTTTATATATGGATAAAGATCTAGGTTTTCTACTTTTATTGCTGACAAGACTTAGAGATAATCTTCTACAGGGACACAGGCAGGACCAAAAACCTGGAGGGTGTCCTAGCCTACTCTTAGGCTACTTTCACACTGGGGCATTGGTGGTAAAGCTTTTGTTAGGTCACTGTGGTATCACAATTATTTTTATTTCCACTATATAAATTAAGCAGTCTTCTCTGGGCATATATTTTACATATCTACAGCAGTCTAACTGTGGGCCTACAAAGTCCCTCCTGAGGTAGGGTGATGCCTGGACCCATTGAACATTTCTCATTACAGAGATGGAAGGGACATGTGCATATTTGTTCTATACATGTCATGTTTGTAAATATAGACATCAAGGCAGGGTTCACACTATTTTGAATTGGATGCAGGTTTCTCCGCATCCAATTCACATGTCAGGAGATTCCGACATGCTCTCACACCTCCGGAGAAAATTGCACAGGAGTCATGTGCATCTTCTGGTCCTAACGTAGCCACACATTTTGACTGAAATCGCACCTGAAATAGAGAACAGGGATGCACCGGACCCCTGCTGTGACCCGTTCCGTGTGGCAGTGTCATGGCAGGCCATAAGTTGGCCTACACACTTTGTACCATAAATGGTATCATGGTGGCTTTAACCCCTTTGCCCATTCCTCCTTCACAGATCTATAACTCTGGTGGCCATATTGTACAGTCTTTCAACTGTGTGACAGACAAATAAATTTCAGTTGAAAAAACAAAAATTGATGTGTACCATACCCATGCAACTAGCTTACCTACAATCATTGCCAAGTAATCATCAGTAGAAAATTAAAAATGATAGTGATACAACACTTACAAAAAATAATGAGCTGAATTGATCTGAAAACAGGACTACTTAAAGTTATAAGCACTTGTTAACAGTAAAGTTTGACCCATTTAGAAGATGGACTTGCTTACTCTGGAGTGTATTTAATTTAATTTTAATATTGTGTTCTGCTGACATTGTGTGACTGAGGGCTAGTTTACATTCGCATTATCTATCCGAAGAACAATCTGTGGTGGGTTGCTTTTCAGGGTATGTTTGACAGACAGTGAGCAGGTATTATGTTGCCTACTCACTGTAAATTTTTATTTATTTATTTTAAATTGAAGCTTTATTAAATTTTTCAATACAGCTGCAAATCACTTATTGTTCATAGGCAAACAAAACAATATATGTACGTTAAAGGGGATGTAAACCCCAAAAAAATTTTTTATATCATTTGAGCCCAGTCTTGCCACACAGAGTTAATCCATCTCTGAGCAATCCCCTTTTATTGTTCAGTGAGCCAATTCTTGACAAACAGAGAAAAACTTTGTCAAATACTCCCCCTTGCTGTAAGTGACAGGTGATTTACATCTCGTGCATTAGCCTAAGAGACATGCAGTATTTTTAAATTCCCTCCCCCACTCCTTTCTTCAGCAGCTCTGCAAGGATTGGCTGTTCCACACCTCAACATGATTTGGCATGCTGAAGTCATGTGGTTACTTTCCTGTCTTTTCACTGGATGTTAGAGATCATAGCAGAAGTTCAGAAATACACAGAGAAAATGCATATTGACAAGGGGAGTGTAGAGGTGGGCGGGGAATCTACTGACATCACGACTCACCCACCGAGCTCCAGACAACAGACCCACCCACAGAATATGCAGTTTTTCGGGTCTAATAACAGAGGGGGGACATTTGACAGGTAAGGATACATGCAGGAGGCATGTATATCCTTATAGATAACCCCTATGGCAGTAGTTTAGATAGGATGACATTGGGTTTACATCCACTTTAAGGAATGACATGGTTGGCTTACAATAACTTGACAACTGTTTCAAACTTGGCGAACACAGTAGACATTTCACAAACAGTAGAAGGCTTGAATAAAGTAATAATCAACGTAATGTAAAACGGTCTTATAGTCTAGATAAAAGAAAGGTGGTCTTGTTGGGTTATCAGATGATAGGCGATGGTTGGAATGCATTAGAGGGATGATGGTGAGCCAGTTTCTGTAGAATCTGGGGGTCTGAAGGTGGGCCTTAGCATGCATATATTCCATTAGACAGTGAGTTTAGAGAATAGAGATCACTTCTGTAATAGGTGATTTGGGAGATTTCCAATTCCTAGCTATTGCTAGTCTGGTGTCAATAAGTAAATGAGATAGGTTGGTGGACATGATGGGAAGCCAGAAGTCAATTTGTAAACCCAACAGGACCATCTGCGGAGAGAGGGGGACAGGTACTGAGAGGATGGAGGCTATAAACCTGGAAAGGATAGGCCAGAAAGGAGCAATTACCAGGTAGTTCCACCATATATGCAAGAAGGTACCATGGTGTCCACAGTTTCTCCAACATAAGTTAGTGGTGTTGGGATTAATCTGTGCTAGTTTAGATGGGGTAAGGTACCATTCGTATAGCAGTTTTTGAATAGTTTCCTAATGAAGTATGCATCTGGATTAGGGATGAGCCGAACACCCCCGGTTCGGTTCGCACCAGAACCTGCGAACGGACCGAAAATTCGCACGAACTTTAGAACCCCATTGACGTCTATGGGACTCGAACGTTCGACATCAAAAGTGCTCATTTTAAAGGCTAATTTGCATGGTATTGTCCTAAAAAGGGTTTGGGGACCCGGGTCCTACCCCAGGGGACATGTATCAATGCAAGAAAAACTTTTAAAAATGGCCGTTTTTTCGGGAGCAGTGATTTTAATGATGCTTAAAGTAAAAAAAAAAGTGAAATATTCCTTTAAATCTCGTACCTGGGGTGTGTCTATAGTATGCCTGTAAAGTGGCGCGTGTTTCCCGTGTTTAGAACAGTCCCTGCACAAAATGTCATTTTTAAAGGAAAAAATCTCATTTATAACTGCTTGCGGGTTTAATGTAATGTCGGGTCCTGGCAATATGGATGAAAATCAGTGAGACAAACGGCATGGGTACCCCCCGTCCATTACCAGGCCCTTTGGGTCTTGTATGGATATTAGGGGAACCCCGCACCCAAATTAAAAAAAGGAAAGGCGTGGGGCCCCCATGCCCTATATATTCTGAACAGCAGTATACAGGCGGTGCAAACAAGACAGGGACTGTAGGTTTGTTGTTAGGTAGAATCTGTTTGTAATTTTTGACTGGTACATTTTTAAAGTGTAGCTCCAGCCAAATAATCTATTTTTAAGCTTTTTGGAAAACATAGGGAAGGGTTATTACCCCTGTAACATTTGTTTTGCTGTCTGTGCACCTCTTCAGAAGATTTCACCTAATTTTCTGTCCCAATGACAAATGTTTTTTTGAAAATTTGGGTTTTTTTGTGAAACAAGGATTGGTGATAAAGCATCAGTGGAGAGGAGACACGTTTTTCCCATATTAACTCTTACAGGAGAGAATTTCCCTTCCTAGGGGTAGATTTCATCTCACTTCCTGTTGTCTCCTTCCGTTTGCAAGTAGGAGTCGTTTGTAAGTTAGATGTTTTAAAGTAGGGGCCTGCCCTATATACTCAGCAGAAATTTGGGCCTTAGGTGTTGTTGTGGCCACAACACTGTAAGCCCTCACAGGGCCCTGCTGTGAAATATTAGATCAAAAATTGTAATTACACGCCCCTGTTAATCAAGGGCTGAAAAATTGGGCCTTAGGCACTGGTGGTGGCGCCCAGAACCAAAAATGTTCTTACAAGCTATCAGCATGATGATTGAGGAGGAAGAGGATAATTTCTCAGGGATAGTCACTCAGCATCAGTTTAGGCAGTCTTTGAAGGGATCTGAGATTTCAAAAAAAATATTCGGTTACATCAGCATCAGGTGCTTGGTAGCTGGTGGTGATCCAAGACTGATTCATTTTTATGAAGGTCAGTCGATCGACCGAGTCGGTGGACAGACGCACCCTGTGATCGGTTACAAAGCCTCCAGCAGCACTGAATGTGCGTTCTGAAAGAACGCTGGATGCAGGACAGGCCAGTAGCTCAATTGCATACTGTGCAAGCTCTGGCCAGTGATCCATCCTCAAGACCCAGTAACCCAGAGGATTTTCGGTGGGAAAGGTGTCCAAGTCAGATCTTGCCCCTAGGTATTCCTGCACCATGTACAACAGACACTGGCGATGGTTGCTGGAACCGATCATACCTTGGGGCTGCGGACCAAAAAATTGTCTAAACGCATCGGTCAGACGGCCACCTTCTCCACCGCTCCTTCTTTGACTGACCGAAGCCACGTTGTCCAAAAACAGGAGTTTGTAACCTCCCAGTCTCTGGGAACGCATTGCACAGACCTTTCTGCAAGGCCTCCCGAAGAGGTTTCATCCTCTGCTCCCTCTGCGATGGCAAGATAAGGTCCGCAACCTTACCCTTGTAACGTGGATCAAGGAGGGTTGCCAGCCAGTATTGGTCCTTCTCCTTGATACCACGAATACGAGGATCCTTACGCAGGCTTTGCAGGATCAGGGAGGCCATGCAGCGTAGGTTTGCTGAGGCATTCGGTCCGGAGTCCTCTGGGTCACTAAGGATGACATGGTCCGCAGCCACCTCTTCCCAGCCACGTACAAGTCCATGTGTTTCTTGGGACTGATCCCTTAAAGACTGCTGCTGATGTTGAGTGCCAGGCTCCACCTCCATACTGACACAATCTTCCTCCTCCTCCTCCTACTCCTCGTCCTGTGTGATCGGTGGGCACGCAGGAACACTGTCTGGATAAAGGGGGCCTTGAGAGGTAAGGAAGTCCTCCTCTTCCTGCCTCTGTTCTGCCTCAAGTGCCCTGTCCATTATTCCACGCAGTGTGTGCTCCAACAGGTGGACAAGGGGGACAGTGTCACTGATGCATGCACTGTCACTGCTCACCATCCTTGTGGCCTCCTCAAATGGTGACAGGACAGTGCATGCATCCCTGATCATGGCCCACTGGCGTGGGGAAAAAAAACAAGCTCCCCTGACCCTGTCCTGGTGCCATAGTCACACAGGTACTCATTGATGGCCCTCTGCTGCGTGTGCAGCCGCTGCAGCATGGCCAACGTTGAGTTCCACCTGGTGGGCATGTCACAGATTAAGCGGTTCTTGGGCAGGTTAAACTCCTTTTGGAGGTCCGTCAGCCGAGCACTGGCATTATATGACCGGCGGAAATGCACACAGACTTTCCTGGCCTGCCTCAGGACATCCTGTAAGCCCGGGTACCTGCCCAAGAACCGCTGCACCACCAAGTTAAGGACGTGAGCCAAACAGGGCACATGGGTCATTTGTCCCTGTCGGAGGGCAGAGAGGAGGTTGGTGCCATTGTCGCAAACCACCATTCCTGCCTTAAGTTGGCGTGGTGTCAACCACCTCTGAACCTGCCCCTGCAGAGCTGACAGAACCTCTGCCCCAGTGTGACTCCGGTCCCCCAAGCACACCAGCTCAAGCACTGCATGGCATATTTTGGCCTGCGTATTTGCGTAGCCCCTTGAACGGCTACGGAGCACCGCTGGTTCCGAGGACAAAGCACAGGAAGAGGCCATGGAGGAATAAGAAGAGGAGGGGGTGGAGGAGAGAGGTGTGTCACAATCATTAGCAATTTGGAGGCGTGGTGGCAGAACAACCTCCAACACTACTGCACCTTACGTCCCTGTCCATGCCTGCTGGACCATGAGTCAGCGGTAATATGCACCTTACCGCTGACCGCCCTGTTCAGCGAGGCATGGACATTGACTTCCACATGCCGGTAGAGAGCCGGAATCGCCTTCCATGAGAAAAACTGGCGTTTGGGTACCTGCCACTGAGGAACCGCACATTCCACAAACTCACGGAAGGGGGCAGAGTCTACCAACTGAAAAGGCAGCAGTTGAAGTGCTAGCAATTTTGCCAAGCTAGCATTCAACCGCTGGGCATGTGGATGGCTGGGAGCAAACTTCTTTCGGCGGTGCAGCAGCTGGGGCAGGGAAATTTGCCTGGTACAATCTGACGTTGGTGTACCAAAAGCAGATTGTCCACAAGTACTTGGCTGTGACACACCTAATTCTACACCTTTATTCCTCTCAGTGCAGGTCTCAGAGAGGACTGAAGGTCTAGTGGGGTTGGAAATCTCAGCTGATGAGGAGCAAGGAGAGGTCCTCTTTGTTCTTTGGTGTGGGTCTTTTAGATACGCTTGCTGTTCTGCTTCGTGTTATTGAACTGTTGTATAACACTAGTCAGACAGCTTAACAATAATTCAGAAGTCAAGAAACGTGAGACATCAGATCTGTATGTATTCTTTATCCCGAATAACTTTGTAAAACTACAACAAACATATGTGTCAGTACATTAAACATTATACAGCAGCCTCACTCTATCAGTAAGAGTACTCACAGACAATTCCATCATTAGTCCAGGAATGGTTTAAGAGCTCTTCTACATGCAGTGTATTAGATACAGGAGCAGTAATGAAATGAAGGAAATACAGTTCCAGGTTAAAGGTTACTGCCTTTACTATGAGGAGAATCCTACTTCCTGTCAATTTCTGGCAAAGTAATAACCATCTCTGACCACTAGATGGCAACAACATAAACTAACATTACATAGCACATATTACTATGAACAATATGGGCAGAACACTTGCCAACAAACTGCATGGCAGGTCAACATATGTCTGGTCAAGCATGTGGTACCCAAGCGGGAGATGTTTTGGCCACGCGAGATACGCTTGAGACATATGTTGCAAATAGCAGCGGTGCGATCTGATGCACTCGTCTCAAAAAAGGCCCACACCAAAGAACTTTTTGAATAACGCGCAGAGACTGCAGCGCCCTGCACATGTGGAGCTTTGGGGTGTGATGCAGTCAATGTGCTGCCCTTAGGCTGGCCCCTGGAGGGCATCCTGCCTCGTTGGTGATGTGCCGCCTCCTTCTCCTCCTCCTCCTCTCTCCTATCAGGCACCCACGTTGAGTCAGTGACCTCATCATCCCCTCCCTCCTCATCACTGGAGCAAACCTGGCAGTATGCTGCAGCAGGGGGAGCATGACTGCCAGATTGCTGTCTTTCTTGGGCACCCCCTCTGTCCGTGCTCATGATACTGCCTTCATCGAGCTCAGTATCATCATCAGAGCCTTCCAAACGCTGGGCATCCTCCTGGAGCATGTACCCAACACTGTGGTCAAACAGTTCGAGGGACTCCTCAGGAGGACATGGTGGGGCTAGGGAAGGAGTCACTGATGACATTGAGCCGAGGGAAGAGGCCGCTGCTTTGCCAGACAAAGTACCCTGGGCATGGGTGAGAGAGGATGAGGAGGATGAGGACGGCTTGGTCATCCACTCGACCAAGTCTTCCGCATGTTGCGGCTCAACACGGCCAGCTGCCGAAAAAAAGGCCAAGCGTGTCCCACGGCCACGTGCTGATGAGGATGCACCGTCTCCACGACCAGCACTAGACACAGAGCCTGCTTGCCCTCTCTTATTGGCTTGTGACTGTCTGCCTCTCCTTCTTGGCCTTCCAGACATACTAATGGCCTGTAGCTGCACTAAGCTGGGATATATATGTACTGATACTGCAGCTAGCAAAATCAACTGCCTGTCTGTAGTATGAGAACACCACCAACCTTCTACAGGTAGCTTTAGCTGAACACTGTGAGCAGGACGCACCCCACTAACTTGTAGGTTTAGCAGAATACTGTGAGCAGGACGCACTGCACTAACTGTAAATAGTCTAGCTGCCTGACTGTGGTACTAATAGCATCAAAAGAACACCAGTAATTTTCTTCAGGTAGTTGTAAATACTGTTACAAGACAAGCCTGCCTGTCAGTAGGAAGATAACAGGAACGGATCGAGCTAAACTGAATACAGTGTATATATATATATATATATATATATATATATATATATATATATGCAACACCTGGGATGCATATATATATACACAATACACTGCAAGTGCAGCTAACTGACTGACTGTCCTGCCTAATCTAGCTAACTCAAATGAAATGACACTGACTGTCTGTCTCTCTCTCTCTCTCTCTCTCTCTCTCTCTCTCTCTCTCTCTCTCTCTCTCTCTCTCTCTCTCTCTCTCTCTCTCTCTCAGCACACCGGAACACACTGCACAGGGCCGCCGTGCAGGCGGCCTTATATAGTGTGGGGCGTGTACTAAATCCCCTGAGCCATAATTGGCCAAAGCCTCCTTGGCTTTGGCCAATTACGGCTCTCTGTTCAGGCGGCGCTGTGATTGGCCAAGCATGCGGGTCATAGTGCATGCTTGGCCAATCATCAGCCAGCAATGCACTGCAATGCCGCAGTGAATTATGGGCTGTGACGAGCCACACGAATTTGGCACGAACGGCCCATATCGTTCGCAATTCGGCGAGCGACTGAACAGCCGATGTTCGAGTCGAACATGGGTTCGACTCGAACACGAAGCTCATCCCTAGTAGTGAGGCTTTTAATGAAAGTAGCATGTCCTTTAGGACTGTATCAGACACTGGTCTGTCAGAAGTGGGGAAAGCTGCTATAGGGTCTGGTGTATGGGATGTAGCTGGCACTTCAGTGGTGTGAGGCCTGCTTACCTCCATGTCAGGGTCCATCAGCGGTCTCTCAGGGGAAACAGTCCTTTGTTTCTGTTTTGCCGGACTCCTGGTGGACGGACTAGAGGTCCCAGAGGAAGATCCGCTGTCCGTTCGGGTGTTTAGCTGCACATTGTGAGGGCCGGAGCGGCTGTTTTGGTGTGGATGCAGCCCGCTGTTCTTTCTGGCTCAGCCTCGCACCGGCGCCATTTTGGCGGTGATCGCGCGCCTGAAAGAAATGCTGCATTTTCTGCAGATTCTGCGGATTTTTTCGGTGCCTGGGCATATCGGCGGGCACTGCGGGTTCCAGGGATTCTGTGGATGAATCGTAGGGTCTGGATGTTGCCGGTGAGCGTGGATGTTGTCGGATTCTCTCCGGCGGCAGAGCGGAGCTCTTACATTAAGCGTCCATGTTGGAGCTTGGTCGCCACGCCCCTCCCATAAAACGTATTATTAAAGGCCTTGACGACATCGGGGCCAACCGGGCGAAACAAATCCCGGTTGCTCAAAATTTTCATACACATTTGACTGTATTTGTTGTTATCCATTAGGACTATGTTCCCCCCTTTGTCCGACGCCTTTATGGTGATTTCATGATTATTAAGCAAATTGTGAAGGGCAGCTTTTTCATTTCTAGTAAGGTTATCAGAGTTAAAGGATGTAGGTTTCAATTTTTTGATTTCCTGACAGGTCATTTTCAAAAATGTAGAAACCCATTGATTAGAGCTAAGTTCCTGGGTCTGTACACCCCCTCATCCCATTATGAGGGGGTTCCCACAATCCATGTGCTGAGTTCCCAGGACTATACACAGACTCATCCCATTATGAGGGGTTCCAACAATCCCTATGCTGAGTTCCTGGGTCTGTACACTCACTCTGCCCATTATGAGGCGTTCCCAGGTCTGTACACCTGCTGGGCCCAATATGAGGGGTCCCAACAATCCCTGTGCTGAGTTACTGGGTCCGTACACACACTCTGTCATTATGAGGGGTTCCTACCAATCCTGTGCTGAGTTCCTGGGTCTGTACACTCACTCTGCCCATTATGAGGAGTTCCCAGGTCTGTACACCTGCTGGGCCCAATATGAGGGGGTCCAACAATCCCTGTGCTGAGTTCCCAGGTCTCTACACCCACTGATCTTATTATGAGTGGCTCCAAACTTTGTGCTGAGTTCTCAGGTCTGTACACCTGCTGGGCCCATTATGAGGGGTTCCCACAACCCTGTACTGAGTTCACAGGACTGTACACCTGCTGAGCCCATTATGAGGGGTTCCAACAATCCCTGTGCTGAGTTCCCGGGTCTGTACACCCCCTCATCCCATTATGAGGGGGTTCCCACAATCCATCTGCTGAGTTCCCAGGTCTATAGACCCACTGATCCCATTATCTGGGGTTAATTTTGTTTATTGAAAATCTTACAAACAACAACTTATATACAATAAAACCATAATAAATAAAACATATTTACAAAATAATTGAATATGATAATACAAAACAAGAACATTATAAATGGTACAAACCAAATTGCGCACAACACAATCCCTACAGGAGAGCCAGACTAAGGAACATCACCGTCACCATGCATGTAGCCTTTTATCAAAAATAGATTTCAACCAACCTTGTGCTGAGTTCCCAGGTCTATAGACCATCTCATTCCGTTATAAGTGATTCCCACCAACCCCTATGCTGAGTTCCTGGGTCTGTACACTCCCTCTGCCCATTATGAGGGGTTTCCACCAGCCCTGTGCTGAGTTCCCGGGTCTCTACACCCACTGATCCTATTATGAAGGGTTCCTAGGTCTGTACACTTACTGGGCCCATTATGAGGGGTTCCCAGCTCTGTACACCTGTTGGGCCCAATATGAGGGGTTAAAACAATCCTTGTGCTGAGTTCCCGGGTCTGAACACCCACTCATCCCATTATGAAGGGTTCCCACAATCCATGTGCTTAGTTCCCAGGTCTGTACACTCACTCTGCACATTATGAGGGGTTCCCACCAGCCCTGTGCCGAGAGGCAGGGGCTGGGACAGGCGGTAGCTCGCCTCGTGGCGGACCGCCAGCTCAATCCCAAGATCCAACTACGAGCTTTTTAACTGCAGCAACTTTAATATACGCTATTGGAGCTGGAAATTTTTTTTATTAAGAAAACTACTGCCAAAGAATAACAAACATGGCTATTTGCCAAAATCAAAATACTACATACAGGTATAAACAAAAGAGAATCCTAAAAATTAACCTACACTATACATAAACACCTACACTAAAACAGCCCACCCTTAATCTACTATCTACAACCGACTTGGCTCCTACGACCACAGCACACCGATTTAGGCAACTTCCGCCCCATAACGGACCCGTGGCCGAAAGGAAACCAAAGAAAACTATCTACACCCACCACCCTACACATTATACCCAACTTAAATCAAACCTACTTAACCCCCACCTAACACACCACAAACCCCACTACAGGCGAGAATGTAGTGAACAGAATCCATGTATGCAGCCCTATTTCAAAACCTAGAGATGGTACAAAATCTAGGGGAGTGATAAGGATAGAAACCATCACCACTCAAAGGAGAGAGATGGGATCAAGGAGGCTGGGAGGCAAAGCCCCTCCATAAACGGGCACTCCTTGACGCACCGACCCTCTCCCTTTCAAGAGACCTTACCTTCACCAATTCCCGGAAAATGTCCCCAACCACCTCGTGCACAGACAGGACTTTGCCCCTAATGGACAGCAAACACCTAGCGTGCCAAGTGTAATAGAGGACTACTGTACTAGCTAGAAAAAGTGACGATAACTCAAACCCCCTGCGGACTCTAAAGTCGCCGTACACTCTCTGAGTAGGAAAGGGCTGAGAGGAGGGGATAGCCGATGGCATCCTCCACTCCCCTCAGAACCTCCAGGTTGAAGGGGCACTGGACCAGAAAGTGGTCCATGGTCTCCAGTACCCCCTCACATCCCTGACGCGGACAGTTCCTGTCATCCAGGTTCCTGTATTTTAGGTTCGCGCGGACATAAAGGCGTCCATGGAACGCCCTCCACGCGAGATCCCAAAATTTGGATGGAATTCTCGGAATTCAGAAGGGCTAATCCCTCCCCGAGGACTCTCTCCGGGCAATCCCTTAAGGCCAGTGGCTTCAAAACGTCCGAGGCCATGACCCTAAAGTGTAGCTCACGCCGACCCATAGAGCCCACCTCAAGGGCGGTTATCCTCCACTGCCTCAGTACCTTTTAAGGCTTGTGGGACATAGGACGGGAGGTACCTGTGCGACCTCTGCAGGTCACCCGGCCGTCCCCCATCTCCCCACTCTTCCAGAAACAGCAAGAGCCAGTTCCTGCATGAACATTCCCACCACGAAGGTACGTCCACAAAGATGGACTGGAGGTTGAACTTTACAAACAGGACAATGTAAAACACTATCGGGTTGACCATGTCCAACCCCCATGCCTCTGCTGTCGGTACGTGACCTCCCTTTTGATCAAATTTAGCCTATTTCCCCACAGCAGTAGGAAGAATAGGCCACAGACCCGTGCATAGAGAGATGCTGGCAAAAGACATACGTAGCTGACGTAGAGAAACTCCGGCAGTAGGTAAGTTTTGACCAGACTCACCCTTTCCCTCAAGGTCAGCTTCCAGCCTTTCCAGGCGTTCACTTTCTGAGTGGCACCCACCAGCCTGCTCTCCCAATTTAGCTTGGGGTAGTCACCCGGGCCAAAAAGGATGCCCAAAATCTTAACTGTTGGTTGGGGATGGGGAAAAACGTCCGGCAGGGCAAACTGCTCACCCTCCCTTCCCAACCAGAGAACCTCA
>JBBDGP010002823.1:2602500-2627500 GCA_037952835.1 Lithobates septentrionalis
CGCAAGTACGCAGGCCAAAAGATGCCATGCGGTGCTTGAGCTGGTGTGCTTGGGGGACAGGAGCCACACTGGGGCAGAGGTTCTGTCAGCTCTGCAGGGGCAGGTTCAGAGGCGGTTGACGCCACGCCAACTTAAGGCAGGAATGGTGGTTTGCGACAATGGCACCAACCTCCTCTCTGCCCTCCGACAGGGACAAATGACCCATGTGCCCTGTTTGGCTCACGTCCTTAACTTGGTGGTGCAGCGGTTCTTGGGCAGGTACCCGGGCTTACAGGATGTCCTGAGGCAGGCCAGGAAAGTCTGTGTGCATTTCCACCGGTCATATAATGCCAGTGCTCGGCTGACGGACCTCCAAAAGGAGTTTAACCTGCCCAAGAACCGCCTAATCTGTGACATGCCCACCAGGTGGAACTCAACGTTAGCCATGCTGCAGCGGCTGCACACGCAGCAGAGGGCCATCAATGAGTACCTGTGCGACTATGGCACCAGGACAGGGTCAGGGGAGCTTGGTTTTTTTTCCCCACACCAGTGGGCCATGATCAGGGATGCATGCACTGTCCTGTCACCATTTGAGGAGGCCACGAGGATGGTGAGCAGTGACAGTGCATGCATAAGTGACACTGTCCCCCTTGTCCACCTGTTGAAGCACACGCTGCGTGGAATAATGGACAGGGCACTTGAGGCAGAACAGAGGCAGGAAGAGGAGGACTTGCTTAGCTCTCAAGGCCCCCTTTATCCAGACAGTGTTCCTGCGTGCCCACCGATCACACAGGAAGAGGAGGAGGAGGAGGGGGAAGATTGTGTCAGTATGGAGGTGGAGCCTGGCACTCATCATCAGCAGCAGTCTTTAAGGGATCAGTCCCAAGAAACACATGGACTTGTACGTGGCTGGGAAGCTTACGTAAGGATCCTCGTATTCGTGGTATCAAGGAGAAGGACCAATACTGGCTGGCAACCCTCCTTGATCCACGTTACAAGGGTAAGGTTGCGGACCTTATCTTGCCATCGCAGAGGGAGCAGAGGATGAAACATCTTCGGGAGGCCTTGCAGAAAGGTCTGTGAAACGCGTTCCCAGAGACTGGGAGGTTACAAACTCCTGTTTCTGGACAACGTGTTGCTGAGGCTTCGGTCAGTCAAAGAAGGAGCGGTGGAGAAGGTGGCCATCTGACCGATGCGTTCAGACAATTTTTTGGTCTGCAGCCCCAAGGTATGATCGGTTCCAGCAACCATCGCCAGCGTCTGTTTTACATGGTGCAGGAATACCTAGGGGCAAGATCAGACTTGGACACCTTTCCCACCGAAAATCCTCTGGGTTACTGGGTCTTGAGGATGGATCACTGGCCAGAGCTTGCACAGTATGCAATTGAGCTACTGGCCTGTCCTGCATCCAGCGTTCTTTCGGAACGCACATTCAGTGCTGCTGGAGGCATGGTAACCGATCACAGGGTGCGTCTGTCCACCGACTCTGTCGATCGACTGACCTTCATAAAAATGAATCCGTCTTGGATCACCACCAGCTACCAAGCACCTGATGCTGATGTAACAGAATAATTTTTTTTGAAATCTCAGATCCCTTCAAAGACTGCCTATGCTGATGCTGAGTGACTATCCCTGAGTAATTATCCTCTTCCTCCTCAATCATCACGCTGATAGCTTGTAAGAACATTTTTGGTTCTGGGCGCCACCACCAGTGCCTAAGGCACAATTTTTCAGCCCCTGTTTAACAGGGGCGTGTAATTACAATTTTTGATGTAATGCTTTGCAGCAGGGCTCGTTCCTGCGTTCCAACTAGAGTGTCTGTGAGGGGTTGCAGTGTTGTGGCACCAGTGCCTAAGGCACAATTTTTCAGCCCTTGTTTAACAGGGGCGTATAATTACAATTTTTGATGCAATACTTTGCAACAGGGCTCGTTCCTGCGTTCCAACTAGAGTGTCTGTGAGGGGTTGCAGTGTTGTGGCACCAGCACCAGTGCCTAAGGCCTAATTTTTCAGCTCCTGTTCAACAGGGGCATGTTATTACAATTCTTGATCTAATATTTCACAGCAGGGCCCTGTGAGGGCTTACAGTGTTGTGGCCACAGCAACACCTAAGGCCCAAATTTCTGCTGAGTATATAGGGCAGGACCCTACTTTCAAACATCTAACTTACAAATGACTCCTACTTGCAAACGGAAGGAGACAACAGGAAGTGAGATGAAATATACCCCTAGGAAGGGGAATTCTCTCCTGTAAGAGTTAATATGGGAAAAAAAATTCTCCTTTCCACTGATGCTTTCCAATCCTTGTTCCACAAAAAAACCCAAATTTTCAAAAAACATTTTTCATTGGGACAAAAAGTGAGGTGAAATCTTCTGAAGAGGAGGAAAGACAGCAAAACAAATGTCACAGGGGTGATAACCCTTCCCTATGTTTTCCAAAAAGCTTAAAAAAGATTTTTTGGCTGGAGCTAAACACGTTAATGTACCCGTTCAAAATTACAAAGAGATTCTACTTAACAACAAACCTACAGTCCCTGTCTTGTTTGCACCGCCTGTATACTGCTGTTCAGAGTATATAGGGCCTGGTGGCCCCACACCTTTCCTTATTTTAATTTGGGTGCGGGGTTCCCCTTAATATCCATACAAGACCCAAAGGGCCTGGTAATGGACTGGGGGGTACCCATGCCGTTTGTCTCACTGATTTTCATCCATATTGCCATGACCCGACATTACATTAAACCCGCAAGCAGTTTTAAATGAGATTTTTTCCTTTAAAAATGACATTTGGTGCAGGGACTGTTCTAAACACGGGAAACACACGTCACTTTACAGGCATACTATAGACACCCCCCAGGTACGATATTTAAAGGAATATTTCACTTTTTTTTTTACTTTAAGCATCATTAAAATCACTGCTCCCGAAAAAACGGCCGTTTTTAAAAGTTTTTTTTGCATTGATACATGTCCCCTGGGGTAGGACCCGGGTCCCCAAACCCTTTTTAGGACAATACCATGCAAATTAGCCTTTAAAATGAGCACTTTTGATTTTGAACGTTCGAGTCCCATAGACGTCAATGGGGTTCTAACGTTCGTGCGAACTTTCGGTCCGTTCGCAGGTTCTGGTGCGAACCGAACCGGGGGGTGTTCGGCTCATCCCTACTGGGGACCATAAAAATTGATTAAATGGAGGAATTGCCCCCTCACGACAGCGTCAACCACCATACATCTTCCAATCTCCACTTCAATCACTCGCCGACAAGCCACCAGGCCGGTCTTAAAAAGGACCGCAACTCCACTGCAGGGCTCAGCCGCAAGAGACCAGAGGGAGGGCCCACATCTCCACTCCCTCTTTGCTAGATACATCTCTGCCACAGATGTCAGCCAGGTCTCCTGCAAAAATAAAATGTCAGCTTCAACACGGCTGAGAAAATCAAAGGCTGAAAATCGAGCCGCCACAGAACGCATACTTGCGACATTAATGGTCGCAAAGCGCAATAGAGAGGGTACCGCCATCAGAATGATTGAAGGGGGTTACATTCTCCTCTGTTACAAACCTATCTACATGTCGTACTCATCCTCAGAATCTGAGGATAGACCCTCATAGCGGTTACCCAGTGGTAAAGAGGGATGACCCCCAGCACTGCTTGTGCCGGGCTGCGGGCCTACACCACCCTCCCCACCAGGAACCTTCCTCTTCCTTTTTTTGTTTTTATTTTTCTTTTTTACCCACCCACCCTCCGGAGCTTCCCTCTCCACCTCGGAGAGGCCACTGGAGGCATCTTTAGGGCGTTTATATGGCCCTTTCCCCGGGCCCGAGATCTCCATCATCTCCTGACCAGGAGGATGACGGGAGGACCCGGAAGAACGGGAGGGGGGGCAGAACGAGGGGCCGGATGGAGGGGATTGGATGGGGGGAGGAGAGGGGGAAACGGGAGGAGGACGGGGGGAGAGGGGGAGGGGCAGGAGGAAGGAGAGGGAGGGGGGAGAGGGAGAGGGGGGAAACCTACGAGGTGGGGGAGCCCCCGAAGGGGCTAGATCTTTTTTCTTAGTTGGACCCTTTGTCCCAGAACCACCCACCGCCCTTCTGGGAACTGGCACCGGTCTGGGACCAGCTGACCTACTCACCCCAGATGCGGCCGAAGCCGCAACACCCTCCTGCCCATGCCTCCCCTCCCTCTGCCTCTGTGGGAGAGGCTCCCCCAAGCCCGAATGGGCCCCAGTCTCTTCGGTACCTGCCGCCGGTCCTGAACCCTCCTCCTCTGCCTGGCCAGGCTCACACCCTACAGACGCGTATCCCCTAAAGGCTTTGGGGCAACGACTGAAAGGGTGGCCTAACTCACCACAGAGGTTGCAGACAATAAGCCTGCAAGACTCTGGGGAGTGGCCAAAGCCATTGCACCTTACGCATCTTGGCATGGTGCAATAAGTAAAACAAAAGGATTCGCCCTGGGACTTTAAATGAAGTGGGTACCGTTTCCGCCAGTAAATATAACAGTAGTAAATACAGTATATGATTTATTCAAGTAAAATTGTTTACATGCATAGATAACACCAACAGTTGCCAAAAAAGGATATATATATATATATATATATATATATATATATATATATATATATATAAAACAAGAAATATTGGTACATGGATGTGATAGCAATCATAGTACACGGGCATCATACTACCCGACTAGTTTCGCAAGATCCAGCTTGCTCTTCAGGGGTGGATGTGTGTAACCTTGTACCACTGAGCTTGACCATGGCTACAGGTGTGCGACTCCAAGATAGCGGCAGCAGGTGCCTCACCAGGGAGCTGAGGGGGCGAAGTCAGATGGGACCCTACCAGGGGCCAAATGGCGAGCAGGCATGGCATAGGTGTAGTGATGTAACCCAAGAGACCTTGTTAGTTCATAAAGAGTGTAGGCTGAGTGTGGTGAATTTCTTGAATGTAAAAGTAATGAGACACAGCAGGCAACCTCCACAGCTGTGTGTGTCCTCAATGAAGAGTGAAAATGGTGCAATCGGCGCTAAGGTGTGCTGGGCTGCCACACTTGAAGCAACGACGGGGCTGACCGGGGTAAAAAACCAGGATCCGGTCCCTTCCAATGAAGGCACTACCTGGAACATGGGCCACGGTGTTTCCTTGGCGCTTCAACCGGATCCTGGCTGACCACGCCCCGGTCCAGACCCCGAGCTCGTCCAGGTTCTTCTTCAAGGGGCATTGTAACTGCCCATACCTCCCGAGCCAGGTCATGATATCCTCAGGAGGCAGGGACTCGTTCCTCACCAGCACTGTGAGGGTTTTCACGTCTTCCTGCCGGGACAGAGGAACAACCCTTATGTTCTTCCAGGGGTCTGACCCTCTCACGACCTCATAGATGGTGAGAAATAACTCCATCGAGACCGAGGAGACAAAGCTGACATCAAACTCCCTGGTATTTGTTGGGTGGATCACAGCAAAGAGGTCCGCGACCTTGAACCTCAAAGCTAGCACCCAATCTATAATCTGCCCACGGCTGGGGCACTGGCTAGTCCCTTCCCACCTGAGCTGGACCACATTGCGTCTCCTTCTCTCTGGACCCCCTGCACCCCTTGACCACATACCAGGACCCTGCACCTGGTCGGCAGGGGGCGCCCTGAAATTCTGCGCCCCAAACCGACCGTACAGGGGGACCAGAGGGACACTGGCTCCAGCCACTTGGGCAACGGACCTCCCCTCTTTCAGGGCCGACAGCAGTCCCGCTTCCTGCGACTGGTTCAATACCCATTCTGAGCCAGGGGGAGGAGCCCCCACAGAGGCAGCAACATCCCCTGAACCACCCACCGCCCCCGAACCACCCACCATCCCCCCATCCCCCTGATTCCCCACACCCCCCACCTGCCCCGCCTCCTTCCTCCTAACGACCTGCGGAGGGGGGGAGGGGGGAGGGACCACCCGGACCTCACCCACAGAACCTCCCACCAGCTCCCCCGGAGACCCATCAGGGACAGATGGACCCGGATCCTCATCCCGCACATCAGCAGACTCAGCAGCCGGCTGGTCACTAACTTCCTGGGATCCCTCCAGCTCCTTAATAAAATTTAAAGCAGAGCACTCCCCTTGGAGCTCCCCCATAGGACACTCTCCCCAACTTACCGGCTGCTTAGCTGCATCAACCCCATCAAGAGACCCTGGACCATCCATCCCCTCTCCTGCAACCAATCCCTGCCCAGGGGGAAGACCGGAAGTGCTGGGGGGTCCGGACCAGAAGCGGCCTGAAACTAACTCCTCTACACCCAGCTCAGGCTCGGCCGTCAGCCCCCCCCGCCCCTAGGAGGGCAGCCACACCCTCTCCCAATGGCGCCAAAACACCCATAGACAATGGAACACTAGCCTCCTCATCCCGAGGAGGCAGTGATCCATCCACATCCCCAACCACCTCACCACCCACCTCCATATCCTCCCCCACTTCCCCCCCAGCGTCTGGGTCCGTGATGTCCATGCCAGAGGCATTCTTAACAAAACGTTCACTGCTGGCAGGCACCCGCCCCTCCCCCTCCACACATGCAGGTACAGCAGCCATTTTGGCTTCATCTGCCGGGATCACTGGGGTGTCAGGGCTGCAATCAGTCTTTTCCTCCTCTGCTGCCCCTCCATGCAGCTCCGACCTGCAGCTCCATCCCCCACTGACTCCTGCAAGTGGTATAAGCACCACTACCAACCGGGTCCCGCCTCTTACCTCCCGGGCTGCTGGATCATGGGGTGCCCTACCCGGACCTGCCTGTGCACCAGCCTTAGCTTCAGGCTGGGCCACAGCAAGGCTCCGGGGACCCTCCTCAGCATTGCCTCCAGGAGCCACACAAGGCTGGGGGGCCATGCAGGGTCCGGGATCCACATCGGGTTGGGGTTGCTTCACTCTCCATCATGGCTTGCTGGGAGGAGGACTGGCCACGTCTCACCGCCTGGGTCCCCTCCTGGGACGCTCTCCTCAACTGCCTCTGGACGTCCTCCAGGAAGGTCTTTTCTCCTGGCCCTCTCTCGCACAGCCCGTCCAGTAAGGTCCGGAGCTCGCTACACTGGCCCTTCAGGGCCTCTATCCGGTCCCGGAACTCACCCCTCCGGGAGCTGCTGACTCAGAGAAGACAGATTTTCCAGGGAGTCGCAGAAGGTGGAAAGACCCTTAAGGATGAGCTCCTTCACCCTATTTTTCCTCTTCTGCAGCCTGGATGCATCTTCCCCAGGCTGCACTCTGGTCCAGTCCAGGAGGTCATACTGTGTTCCCAGGAACAGCCGTTCCTCTCTGGACAAACCTCCGGATCCAGGGGGGGTCATCATGCTCCCAGGCCGGGAATGGTGGCCCGATCCTGGGCTGAGAGAGGCCATAGCCTCCCCTCTCTCTCACAGGCCCTGGTTCTCTGAAGAGCTCCAGCAACCATGTCCTTCCTCTTCAAAAGCTGATGCTGGAAATTTTTTTATTATTCAACTGCTACCAAACATGTACAGAAGAACATAAAATACAAAAAGAAAGCCATTTTCATCATGGTATTAAATATAAAGTTATCCACAAAACATTTTCCGGCATACCCGCTGCTGGATCACTATTTTACAAGGTCCACTGCAGCAACACAGGGTCATGGCCATCCTTAATATAATTTTTCAAATCATTAACTGCATTTCTTGACCTAACATCAAGAAAACTAAAAAAATAAGCACAGGCTTACCTGCTGCTGGAACCTGAGTTCTCAAGCTCCACTGCAGCAACTATGGTCATAGCCGAAATATTTTAATACAACTTTTACAAACCTACATACTAAACAACAAACCACACTACACGTCACACCATTTTTACAGGCGAAAACGCATAGACTATAAATATCTGTAACCTTATTTCAAAAAGGACTGAATAACACAAAATCTATGGGGGTGAGAAAAGGATAGGTAGAACCACCACCCATCAAGGAGGAGGGTCTGGCTCAAGGAGGCTGGAAGTTGAAACCCCTCCATAAACGGGCACTCCTTTCCGCCCCGACCCTCTCCCTTTCCAGACCCCTCACCTTCACCAACTCCCAAAAAATATCACCCACCACCTCATGCACTGGCAGGACTTTGCCCCTAGTGGACAGCAAACACCTAGCGTGCCAAGTGTAGTACAGAACGACTGTGCTGACTAGAAAAAGTGACGACAACTCAAACCCCCTGTGGACACTAAAGTTGCCGTACACCCTCTCAGAAGGGGACAAGGCCGAGAGGCGGGGATAGCCGATAGCATCCTCCACTCCCCTCAAAACCTCCAGGTTAAAAGGGCACTGGACCAAAAAATGGTCCATGGTCTCCAGTACCCCTCCACACTCCTGACGAGGACAGTCTCTGTCATCTAGGTTTCTATATTTTAGGTTCGCACGGACGTACAGGCGTCCATGGAACGCCCTCCATGCGAGATCCCAAAATTTCGATGGAATTCTCGGGCAATTCAGAAGAGCTAGCCCCTCCCCGAGGACTCTGTCTGGACAGTCTCTTAAAGCCAGTGGTTTCAAAATGTCCGAGGCCATGACCCTCGAGTGCAGCTCACGCCGACCCAAAGAGCCCACCTCAAGGGCAGTTATCCTCCACTGCCTTAACACCTTCAATGCTTGAGGGACATAGGATGGTAGGTACCCGTGCGATCTACGTAGATCACCAGGTTGCCCACCATCCCCCCACTCACTCAGGAACAGCAAGAGCCAGTCCTTGCACGAACGCTCCCACAGCGAGGGCACGTCCACAAAGATGGACTGGAGGTTGAACTTTACAAAAACGACAGTGTAAAACACTATCGGATTGACCATGTCCAACCCTACATGCCTCCGCTGCCGGTACGTGACCTCCTTTTTAATCAGATTCAGTCTGTTTCCCTACAACAGCAGGAAAAACAGACTATAGATCCGTGTGTAGAGAGATCCTGGCAAAAGACATACGTAGCTAACATAGAGGAATTCAGGCAGCAAGTATGTTTTAATCAGGCTCACCCTCTCCCTCAAGGATAGCTTCCAGCCCTTCCAGGCATTAACTTTCCGAGTGGCATCAACCAACCTGCTTTCCCAGTTTAACTTGGGATAATCTCCCGGGCCGAATATGATGCCAAGAATCTTAATTTCTGGCTGGGGCCTGGGAAAAACGTCCGGGAGGGCGAACTGCTCCCCCTTCCTTCCCAACCAGAGAACTTCACTCTTCTCCCAGTTGACCAACGAACCTGATGCCTCGGAGTAGCCTCCAATCTGTGTTTCCACAAACTGGGCCTCCTCTTGGCTAGACACCACCACCGAGACATCGTCCGCGTAGGCCACTACTCTCACTGTCAAATCCAGGCCACTGCCGGGCTCCACCGGGACCCCCCTCAGGCGCCCGCAGTCAAGCCTCTTCACAAAGGGATCTACCGCAACGTAGAGCAGGGGACTCAGCGGGCAACCCTGCCTGACACCAGAATCCACAGGGAAAGAGGAACCCACCCAACTGTTGACAAGTGGGAAGCTCTCTGCCCCTCTGTATAAAACCTCAAGCCAATTCACAAATTGGTCAGGCAGGCCGTACTTCCTCAGAAGAAGCCAGAGGTACTCATGGCTCACCCAATCAAAAGCCTTGGCCTGGTCAAATGCCAGCAGATACTGCCCATCACCCGTCGCCCTGCACCGCTCCACAGCCTCCCGGACGTTCAGGACAGCACTAAATGTACTACGGCCAGGAACTGCGCAGTGCTGGGAGACTGACAGTAGCTTGTCAGCAACGGCTGACATACGCGAAAACAGTAGCTTTGCCAGGATCTTCCTATCTGTATTGAGAAGGGCGATGGGACGCCAATTCTCTATAACAGACGAATCTTTCCCCTTTGATAGGAGAATCAGTGCTGACCTTCTCATAGAGGGAGGCAACAGGCCTACTGCCAAACACTCATTGAACACCTCCCTCAGATGAGGGGCCAAGAGACCCTTAAAGGTTTTGAAAAACTCTGCCGTGAGCCCATCAGGCCGCGGCGACTTTATTGGTGACAATGAGTCAATGGCCTGCTCTACCTCAGCCACTGAAATCTCATCTACCAGAGAGTCAGGGAGGTCAGACCCCACCCGGAGCGGAGTCTCGTCAAGAAAACCCCTGACCTTCTCCATATCCAAAGGCTTCTTCTTCAGGATGCCTGAAAAATGGTCTCTGACAATTCCCAGAATCCCCGGCCTGGACCGGACCAGGGACCCCTGAGAATCCTTCAGGCCGTGTATGATCTTCGAACTCACAGCCTCACCGCAGTCCCTGTAAGGATCCGGGGAAAAAAACTTCCTGTAATCCCTCTCAAGGACCAGGGAGGCCAGACGATCATACTGACACTCCTTCATCTGAAACTTCAGATCAGATATCTGTTCCTGAGGGCCACCAGAGGACACCAGGTGGTCCAGCTGCCTACGCAGCCTCTGATAAGCCAGGTGTTTAGACACCACCCTGTACCTCGAGACCTTACGGAAAAAGCCCTCCAACCTCTTCTTCACTACTTCCCACCATTCCTGGCGAGAGCAGCCGCTCTCAAGGAGCGAGGCTTGATCCACAAGAAAGGTCTCAAAGGCTTCCCTTACATCAGAGTCCTCGAGCAGCGACCCATTCAGTCGCCACAGACCCCGCCCTTTCTGAGGGGTCTCGGCAACATTCAAGGCCACAGAAACCATACAGTGGTCAGAGAACTCCACCGCATGCAACTCAGGGGCCACAAAGATGGAGTCCCCCTTTTAAAAAAAAAACCTATCTAACCTACTCCTACAACTACCTCGGGCATATGTGAAACCAGTGAGGTTGGGGAAATGGCGAACGTGCACATCCACCAACCCGGCCTCCCTTGCTATACTATCGTATCCCATGGGGCCAGAGGCACCTGCCCGATCCTTTGATCTGGTGACCATGTTAAAGTCACCTCCAAAGACCACCTGCTAAGACGTAAAAAGATAAGGTTTAACCATTGTGAGAAGGCTCTTCCTATCCCTCTTGGTCTGGGGACCATAAAAATTAATTAGACGGAGGAATCGCCCCCTCACAACGGCGTCTACCACTTCGATCACTTGTCGGCAAGCCACCGAACCAGTCTTAAAAAGGACCGCAATTCCACTGCAGGGCTCAGCCGCAAGAGACCAAGAGGCCCACAACTCCACTCTCTCTTTGCTAGATGCATCTCCGCCACCGATGCCAGCCAGGTCTCTTGCAAAAACAAAATGTCAGCATCAACTTGGCTGAGAAAAGTGAAGGCTGCAAAGCGAGCCGCCACAGAACGTACACTAGCAACATTAATGGTTGCTAGGCGTATTGGAGAGGGTGCCGCCATCCCTAGTGATCAAAGGGTTTGCGTTTTCCTCTGTACTAAACCAATTTACTTAGGGGTCCAAATCCTCCTCGGATTCCGAGGAGGGGTACCCTAGTTCTGATCCCATAGTCAAGGGGGAATACCTGCTCCCACTGACCATCTCACTTGTACTGGGCTGGGGATCAACCACATCACCCCGCCCGGACAGCCTTCTCCTCTGTTTTTTGTTTTTTCTTTTTTCCCAACACTCGTCACGAGGAGCTTCTCTACCACCGTCGTCTTCTGAATGCCCACTAGACATATCTTTAGGTCTTTTCTGAGGCCCCCTCATGGGCACCGAGGTATCCATCGCCATCTGGTCCTGATCCGGCCTGGGAGCAAGGATTGGACCAGGTGGGGGAGGAGACCGGGAAGAGGGACCACGAGGGGCTGTTGGAGAAGAAGAAGGAGAAAGAGGGCCAGGAGAGGGGGAGGAGGGGCAAGGAGGGGGGGGGACAGATGAGCGGGAAGGGGGCAGGTGGGAAGGAGGAGGAGGAGGAGGGGGGGCAGTGGGTCTTTTGATAGTACCAGGTGGCTTCCTGGATTCAACCCTGATCTCACCAGGAACTCCCGACTTCCCAAGGGCTGGACCAGAGGCACCCACCTCCCTACTACCGCTGGTCTCTGAAACAGATCCTACCTCCCCAGCACCATCCTGTCTCCGCCTCCCTGACCGTTGTCTCTGAGGCAATGGGACCTCCTGTCCCCGAACCCCAGAATCCCCGGAAAGACCCCGCCCTGCCCCCGTAGGGACACCAGGGTCCGGGTCGCCCCCGTCAGCCGCGCCCCCCCTAAACGCCTTCAGGCATCGGCTGAATGGGTGGCCCATCTCGCCGCACAGGTTGCAGCAAATCAACCGGCAGGTCTCTGGAGCATGCCCAAAACCGTTGCACCGGACGCACCGCTGGATTGTGCAGTCCAGTGCGTTGGACTGCCACACTTAAAGCAACGGCGAGGTTGGCCGGGGTAGAAGACCAGGATCCGATCTCGGCCTATGAAAGCACTCCCCGGAATATGCGCCATGGTGTTATCAGAGCGCTTGAGACGGATCCTGGTCGACCAAGCCCCGGTCCAAATCCCACGCTCATCCAAGGACTTCCTCAAGGGACCTTGCATTTCTCCATACCGCCTTAACCAGGTTGATATGTCCTCAGGTGGGAGGGACTCATTCCGGATAAGAATGGTGAGGACTTTTACCTCCTCTTGCCGGGACAAGGGGACCACCCTGATGTTTTTCCAGGGATCTAGCCTCCTGACCATGTTATACTGGGTCAGGAACAGCTCCTTTAGGACACTGGACATAAAACTGACGTCGAATTCCTTCGACCCTGTCGGGTGGATTACCGCAAACAGGTCAGCGACTTTGAAGTTTAACGCAAACAACTAGTCGATGACCTTCCCCCTGGTGGGACACTGGCTGCCCCCTCCCACCTAAGCTGCACCACATTGCGGCGCTTTCTCTCTGGACCCCCTGTACCCCTGGACCACGGGCTTGCCCCCTGCAAATGTTCCGCAGGGGGAGCCCGGAAATTCTGGGCGCCAAAGTGGCCGTACAGAGGGCCCAGAGGAACACTTGTCCCTGCCACCTGTGCAAACGACTTTCCTTGTTTAAGGGCCGACAGTAGGTTTACTTCCTGTGAAGCCCCGATCAGCCTTTCTGGACCCGGAGAAGGAGCACCTCCCTCAGCGGATTCCCCAGGAACGGGAGTTCTGGCAGCAGTACACCCCACCCCCAGCAACACTTTTCCCCTGGGTCTCCTTCCTTCTTACCACCATAGAGGGGTTCACCTCCACCACCTGGCCCCCACTCAGTAGGTTACCAATCTGGCTCCCCTCCAGATTGTCCCAATCGGAATCTGCCACTTCGGTATAAGCACCCACTGAGTCTACCATAGGCTGGCTAGTCCCCCCTTGTGACCCCTCCAGCTGCCTGATATACTCTAAGGCTGGACACTCATCCCGTAATGCTCCCATTTCTGTTTCACCCCATGCTGGGGTTTGAGCTGCACGTACCTCCCCAGATGATGACACCACCTCCACCCTCGGACTTCCATTGCTGACAGTTTCCTCCCGCACTGGAGAGGGACCGGAAGTGTCCGAAGCCGCCGACCGGAAGTGAGCCGGCTGACCCCCAACCACCTCCGGGACCGTCACAGCCTGCCGCCCCTCCCCCCCGCCCGGGCGCCATTCATGGCGGTACATACAGGCGTCTCAATCTCCAAGCTTTATGAGGTCCGCACCTCACCTTCCATTGTTTCAGCTGGCTCTTCCAGCTGGCTTTCTGCTGACATGCCGCCATCTGAAACCATTACAACTTTTGCTGCATTACTACCTCCCGTGCTGGAGCCAGTACCATCAGCAGACACAGCAGGCCTTCCTGACGGGCTTAGATCCCTGCTCAGATCAGCCGTGGATGCCTGTCCCTCCCCCATGGCATCCACGGTGGGGATCACTGTAGCAGATGATCCACCACCGCACACAGGGTTCACCGGGTGCACCCCAGTACCAGCTGCTTGCTTTACCACCACTTCCCCCTTGAGTCCCGCAAGAGTCACGCTCCGGGGGAGTTCAGTTAACACAACTCGGGGCCTTAGTTGCCTTCCTTCTCCGCTCAGTATGGCTGCCTCCTGAGACCCACCTGCTTCACTGGGCTCCCTCCCCGGTCCCGCATCCTCACCGGCCCCTCTCACGGACCGGCTTCGGGCAGGTACACGGGGGCCCTCCACAGAAACAGGGCCCATCGGCCTTGCACACACTTCCTGGGGTTTTCCGCCTCCAGCCTCAGCTTCCAATGCTCTCTCCACCTCCCAAGGCTCCGGAACTGCCACTTCCATCTCCTGGGCGGCTAGTTGTTTTCGCCGTGTGGATTGTCTTCCTTCATCCAGAGCATGGCAAATTTCCCTTTTAATCCTCACCAGGAAGGCCTGCTCCTCCCGGCCTCTCTCACACAAGCCTGATAACAAATTCCAAAGCTCTACGCACTGGGTTTTCAAGGCTTCTATGGCCTCTTTGTATTCCCCGCGACTTGCACTGCTTGCCTTATCTCTCCTATTTCTTAGGCTCGTAAGATAGGTCATCTTTAGCCTATAGGCATTGGCTGCCTTCTGTACCAGACCTTTAACCTCGCACGGCGTTTCTGTAGCTTTACAGCGTCCTCCCCGGGCTGGGCCTTGGTCCAATCCATATTCTCGAACTGCACCCCTAGAAAAAGGTGCTCTTCCCTTGTAAGGTCCTTTACTCCAGGGCATAGTTGTTGAAGGCTTGGCCGCAAAGGGTGCCCTGGGCCTGGGCTGGAGGAGGCCATGGTTCCCCTCCTCCTGGTTCTGGTTATCTTTGCAGGAGCTCAGCAGAAACACGTCTTCACCCTCCAAATTACCGCGGCTTCTGACACCAGACTTGCCCTCCAATAGATCCTCGTTAAAGGATTTAATGTGTACTCATTCCAATTACAGGGCCTCGAAAGAGTCCTGTATTGTTATTTTTCGTCACTACCTCCCCGAGTCGGGAGTGGGTAATTTGCGCGCCTGCTGCCTTCCTTGGATGTGGTAGCTGTTTCTCAGGCTCCCTCTCTGGAATCGAACCCTGATTCCCCGTTACCCGTGGTCACCATGGTAGGCGCAGAAAGTACCATTGAAAGTTGATAGGGCAGACATCCGAATGTATCGTCGCTGTTACAGGGACGTGCGATCGGCCCAAGGTTATCTAGAGTCACCAAAAAGTCCGGGGAAGGGGCCGGAGCCCCCGGGCCCCCGGATTGGTTTTGGTCTGATAAATGCACGCATCCCTGGGGGTCAGCGCTCGTCGGCATGTATTAGCTCTAGAATTACCACAGTTATCCAAGTAACAGATGGAGCCATCAAAGGAACCATAACTGATTTAATGAGCCATTCGCAGTTTCACTGTACCGGCCGTGTGAACTTACATGTGCATGGCTTAATCTTTGAGACAAGCATATGCTACTGGCAGGATCAACCAGGTAGCCCGGTGTCGGTAAAACAGCCTCCCCCCAGGGGAGAGGGGAGGGCTGTGGGCCGGGGTCGGGGGGCCGGCTGCCTCGTCTGGGGCAGACCCCGAGAGGCGGCCGGGCCCGAGGGCGACGCTTCCGTGGGTGGAGGAGGCGGCGGGGAGGAGGGAGGATCGGCCGAAGCCTCCCCCTCGCCCGAAGCCTCCCCCTCGCCCGTCGGCCTCGATGTCGCGCGCTCCCACGGTGGGTCTGCGGGAGGGTGCCTTGCGGAGGTACCGGGGGCTGTCGCAGACAATCTGCGCTCGGCCGCCGGGGCCTGGAAGCCGGCCTAGGTGAAGGGAGGGGTGGCCGGGAACGGTCCGTGAAGACCGCCCGGCCAGCGCCCTCGACCTCGCCCGGCACGGCCCCGCCGCCGCCGGCGTCCATCTGGCCGGCCTGATTCTCCTTCATGTCCTGGCAGACTCACCGTCGGGGTCCGCGGGGCGGACGGAGGACCTCCCCGGGCGGGGTGGTGGGCTCCTCCGGCCCCGCGACGAACGGGGGGTTCCGCCGCCTGGACGGCCGGCCAACCGCGGAAGCCTTCCCCAGGTGGACGGGAGGGGGGTCGAGGCGCCTCCGGCGGCCCGCGACCGCCGGGGCCGAGGCCTGGGCGCGCTCTCTCCTCCCTGCCGGCGGGCAATTCCGACCTCATCCGCGAGCTCCGCTCTTTCCCCCCCCCATAAAACGGCAAAGACCCAATCGTCCAGCTTGGACCATCTGGCCAGCTTGGCTTTGGCTACGCACGCCGGGGAAAGCGGCAAACTCCGTGGAGCGCTCGGCCGGCCTGAGACCGAGCCGCGAGCCACGAATAGCGGCAAACTCCCTGGAGCGCTCGGCCAGCCTGAGACCAAGCCGTGAGCCGGGAAAAGCGGCAAACTCCCTGGAGCGCTCGGTCGGCTTGAGACCGAGCCTCGAGCCGCTTGGAGAGAGGGAGGAAGAAAAACGCCTAAGTCCCAACAGGTCAGCTTGGGTTTGGACTGCGATTCCTCCTGGAGCCTGGGGCCGGCCCTGGTTGACGGATTGACGCCGAGGACCGTGCCGGCTACCCATGCCCGGGAGGATAGCGGATGTTGGAGCCCCTTCAATCCCGGTTAAGTGCGGTTATCTCCGGTTTCATTGGGCAGCTCTACCATGGGTCCTGGATGTTTCCTGGAGCCGGTTTGACGCCGGGGACCTTGCCGGTTACCCATGCCTGGGCGGTTAGCGGACGTTGGAGCCCCTTCAATCCCGGTTAAGTGCGGTTATCTCCGGTCAGCCCTGGCTGCTCTACCACGGGTCCTGGACGGTTCCTGGAGCCGGTTTGACGACCCAGACCTTGCCGGCTACCTATGCCCGGGCGGCTAGTGGACGTTGTACCCCCTTCAATCCTGGTTAAGTGCGGTTATCTCCGGTCAGCCCTGGCAGCTCTACCATCGGTCCTGGACGTTCCTGGAGCCGGTTTGACGTCCCGAACCTTGGCGGCTACCCATGCCCGGGCGGTTAGCGGACGTTGGAGCCCCTTCAATCCCGGTTAAGTGCGGGTATCTCCGGTCTCCTTGGGCAGCTCTACCATGGGTCCTGGGTCACTCCTGGAGCCGGTTTGACGCCGGGGACCTTGCCGACTACCCCTGCCAGGGCGTTTAGCGGACCTTGGAGCCCCTTCAATCCCGGTTAAGTGCGGTTATCTCCGGTCAGCCCTGGCAGGTCTACCACAGGTCCTTGATGGTTCCTGGAGCCGATTTGACGCCGGGGACCTTGACGACTACCCATGCCTGGGCGGTTAGCAGACGTTGGAGCCCCTTCAATCCCTGTTATGTGCGGTCATCTCCGGTCAGCCCTGGCAGGTCTACCACGGGTCCTGGGTCCCTTCTGGAGTCGGGGACCATGCCGGCCATCCCCTGCCCAGTCCGTGACGGGTCCTGGGAGCCGCCTGGAGCCCGGTTAACTCCTGCTGGCTTTGGTAGGTATATGGAGGGTCCCAGGGGCCGTCCGAGACCCTGCCTTCCGGCCCAGGTCGGTCTGGGGTTTGTTTCATCATGATTATTTTTTTTTGTCCATGACTCTCTGGAAGCTTTTCGCCCCGGCTTAAATCTGCGCCTCTCGGGCTGACTGCCCTTGACTCTACACCTCTCGGGGGCTGACTGCCCACCACTCTGGGCCTCTCTGGTGGATGTTTTTCATCCACCCCGGGCTGACTCTGCGCCTCTCGTGCTGACTGCCATGACTCTGTGGAAGCTTTGCATCCCTGCTTCACCCTGCGCCTCTCGGGAAAGTCTCCGGTGGACTCTCGCCACTCTCGCCGCCCCCTGCCCACAACTCGAGGCTCCCCGTCCGTCCTCCCCATACGCCAAGCTGGCCTCTGACCCTTAAGCTCGCCCCCCCGGTGTCCAACACCCTCCAACCACTGGGCCCGCTGCTCCCCTTCTGCTCCGCTCCCCTTCCGCTCCGCTCCGAGACGTCCGTGGGGAGTCTCTGGCTCCCAGGGGCCGGGAGGCCGCTCCACGCCAAGTTCTGCGCCCCCGCGTGCCTAGCTCTCCCGCTCCGCGGGGAGGGGTCGGGGGATGGCAGACGCCCGGCGCTCGCCCTCCGCGACAAAAGCTTGGCTCAAGGGATGACTTTCAATAGATCGCAGCGAGGTAGCTGCTCTGCTACGCACGAAACCCTGACCCAGAATCAGGTAGTCTACGAATGATTTAGCACCGGGTTCCCAACGAACATGCGATGCGCTCCAGGAGAGAGGCGGCCTGCTTCCTTCCGCGCTCCGGTCCCGAGGCGAGCGGCACTACGCGCCGGCCCCCGCCCCGGTGAAGGGGGCCGACCCTGGCCCGCCGGTTGACCGCACGGACCCCACCCGTTTACCTCTTAACGGTTTCATGCCCTCTTGAACTCTCTCTTCAAAGTTCTTTTCAACTTTCCCTTACGGTACTTGTCCGCTATCGGTCTTGCGTCCGTGTTTAGCCTTAGATGGAGTTTACCACCCGCTTTGGCCTGATCTAATGCCAGCAGATACTGCCCATCACCCGTCGCCCTGCACCGCTCCACAGCCTCCCGGACGTTCAGGACAGCACTAAATGTGCTACGGCCAGGAACTGCGCAGTGCTGAGAGACCGACAGTAACTTGTCAGCGACAGCTGACATATGTGAAAACAGTATCTTCGCCAAAATCTTCCTATCTGTATTGAGAAGGGCGATGGGACGCCAGTTCTCTATGACAGACGAATCTTTCCCCTTTGATAGGAGAATCAGTGCTGACCTTCTCATAGAGGGAGGCAACAGGCCTACTGCCAAACACTCATTGAGCACCTCCCTCAAATGAGGGGCCAAAAGACCCTTAAAGGTTTTGTAAAACTCTGCCGTGAGCCCATCAGGCCCTGGCGACTTTTTTGGTGACAATGAGTCAATCGCCTGTTCTACCTCAGCTACTGAAATCTCATCTACCAGAGAGTCTGGAAGGTCAGACTCCGCCCGGAGCGGGGTCTCATCAAGGAAACCCCTGACATTCTCCATATCCAAAGGCTTCTTCTTCAGGATGCCTGAAAAATGGTTCTCGACAATTCCCAGAATCCCTGGCCTGGACCGGACCAGGGACCCCTGTGAATCCTTCAGGCCGTGTATGATCTTCAAACTCACAGCCTCACCGCAGTCCTTGTAAGGATCCGGGGAAAAAACTTCCCGTAATCCCTCTCAAGGACCAGGGAGGCCAGACCATCATACTGACACTCCTTCATCCGAAGCTTCAGATCAGATATCTGTTCCCGAGGGCCACCAGAGAACACCAGGCGGTCCAGCTGCCTACGCAGCCTCTGATAAGCCAGGTATTTAGACACTGCCCTGTACCTTGAGACCCTATGGAAAAAGCCCTCCGACCTCTTCTTCACCACTTCCCACCATTCCTGGCGAGAGCAGCCGCTCTCAAGGAGCGAGGCCTGATCCATAAGAAAGGTCTCATTAGGTTTCCCTAATTTCAGAGTCCTCGAGTAGTGACCCATTTAGTCGCCGCAGACCCCGCCCTTTCTTAGGGGTTACGGCCACATTCAGGGCCACAGAAACCATACAGTGGTCAGAGAACTCCACCGCATGCAGCTCAGGGGCCGCAAAGATGGAGTCCCCCTTCAAAAAAAAACTGTCTAACCTACTCCTGCAACTACCTCGGGCATATGTGAAACCAGTGAGGCTGGGAGAATGGCGAACGTGCACATCCACCAACCCGGCTTCCCTTACTATACTATTGAGAAAAATACTATCGTATCCCAGGGGGCCAGAGGCACCTGCCCGATCCTTTGATCTGGTGACCATGTTAAAGTCACCTCCAAAGACCACCTGCTGGGACGTAAAGATAAGGCTTAACCATGGTGAGAAGGCTCTTCCTATCCCTCTTGGTCTGGGGACCATAAAAATTAATTAGACGGAGGAATTGCCCCCTCACAACGGCGTCTACCACCAGACATCTACCAATCTCCACTTCTATCACTCGTCGACAGGCCACCGAACCAGTCTTAAAAAGGACGGCAACTCCACTGCAGGGCTCAACCGCAAGAGGGAGGGCCCACATCTCCACTCCCTCTTTGCTAAATGCATCTCCGCCACCGATGCTAGCCAGGTCTCTTGCAAAAATAAATATCAGCATCAACTTGGCTGAGAAAAAAAAAGGCTGCAAAACGAGCCGCCGCAGAATGCACGCTAGCAACATTAATGGTTGCCAGGCGTATTGGAGAGGGTACCGCCATCCTTAGTGATTAAAAGGGTTTGCGTTTTCCTCTGTTTACAACAAAACTATTTTACAGATCAAAGTCCCCCTCGGAATCTGAGGAGAGGACCCCCCACCTATTCCCCATTGCTGGTTGGAAACTTCCATCAGCACCGACCACGCTAGTACCAGGCTGGGGAACAACACCAACCCCCCCTCCCGATATTCTTCTTTTGCGTTTTTTATTCTTTTTCTTCTTTTTCTCCCACCCATCATTATCAGAGGGAGCCTCCCTGCCCCCATCATCCTCCGACCGCCCACTGGAGGCATCTTTAGGTCACTTCTGAGGTCCCTTGCCAGATGCTGAAGTGTCCATTGACACTTGTTCTTCACCTGGGTCAGGATCAGGAGGATGACGGGAAGAAGGACCAGGCCGGGAAAGAGGGGGGTGGGAAGGAGGGGGAAAGGTAGGGGATGGTGGGAAAGGAGAAGGTGGGGAATGGGAAAGAGGAGAGGGTCTTGGAGGCCGGGAAGAAGGAGGGGGGAGGGGGATAGGAAGGAGGAGGGGGAGGAGGGGGAGGAACTGAGGGTCTCCTAGGAGGTTTACCTGGATTTTTTTTGGACCACCAGTACTCCCTACTCCAGAGATCACAGTCCCACCTAGGACCGGTCCAGAAGGACCAGACACACTACTAACTTCTGGCACACCACCAGCCTCCCCAGTCTCAGGGGCACCCTGCCTTCGCCTTCCCGATCTCTGCCTCTGGGGGAGAGGACCCTCCCGTCTCTGGACCCCAGGGTTCCTCACACCCTCTGCAGAGGCCTGTCCCGCCCCAGGAGGTACCCCACTCTCTGGGTTGGAACTACTCCCCTCAGCCGTATGCCCTCTAAATGCCTTAGGGCATCGGCTAAAGGGGTGACCCATCTCCCCACACAGGTTGCAACAGATCAACCTGCAGGTGTCGAGAGAGTGTCCAAATCCGTTGCAATGGACGCACCTTAGAATTGTGCATTCCGCACTCAGGTGGGTGGGACACCCACATTTAAAGCAACGGCGGGGCTGGCCGGGGTAGAAGACCAGGATCCGGTCTCTCCCAATAAAAGCACTGCCCGGAATATGGGCCATGCTATTACCTGACCGTCTGAGCCGGATCCTGGCTGACCAAGCCCCGGTCCAAACCCCCCGCTCCTCTAAAGATTTCTTCAGCAGAGCCTGCAGCTCCCCGTACCTACCCAGCCAAGTACAAATGTCCTCCGGGGGGAGGGACTCATTCCTCACTAGAATCGTGAGGACCTTCATCTCCTCCTGCCCTGACAGGGGGACTACCCTGACGTTTTTCCAGGGGTCAGACCTCTTTAACAAATCATAAATTGTTAAAAATAGCTCCATTGACACAACTGAAATAAAACTAACGTCAAATTCCTTGGATCCTGTCGGGTGGATGACCGCAAATAGGTCTGCCACCATAAAGCCCATGGCCAGGACCCAATCAATAACCTGGCCCCTAGTGGGGCACTGTGCCGCACCTTCCCACTTTAGTTGCACCACGTTGCGGCGCTTCCTCCTCTCCGGGCCCCCCGTACCCCTAGACCACGGGTTTGCCCCCCAGAACTGATCAGCCGGGGGCGCCCGGAAGTTTTGGGCGCCAAATTGGCCGTACAGGGGACCCAGAGGGACGCTTGAGCCCGCAACCTGCGCAAAAGACCTCTCCTGCTTCAATGCAGCAAGCAGGCTTATTTCCTGGGATGCTCCCAATGCTCTGGCCGGGACCGGAGGAAAAGCCACCACAGAAGTATTATCCACCCCCCTACCCTGGAGACCACCCCCACCCAAGACCTCCTTTCTCCTCGGCACCTGGGGAGTGTTCACCTCCTCCGTTTGGTTACCTCCCAACAGATCCCCAGCTGGCTGTCTGAAAGGTTGTACCAGTCAGCAGAACAACCCCCCACCTCCGCATAGGCCCCCATAGAGTCTACCACCAGCTGACTCACCATCTCCTGCTGCGACCCTTCCAACTGCCTGATGTAATTCAGGGCTGGGCATTCACCCTGCAGCACCCCCATCTCAGTCTCCCCCCACACCGAGGGCTGTGCAGCACAGATCTCACCAGACGAAATCCCCTCCATGCCTGAACCGTCATTTTCAACACCGGAAGTAGCACCGAAGTGCCAGGGGCCGCCGACCGGAAGTGAGCCAGCTGACCCCCTTCCGCTTCCGGGATCGTCACCTCCCGCTGACCCTCCTCTCCCATGGCGGCCATTGCAACATAATCTGGTGCCGGCCCCTCCGAACCTTGTGAAGCCTGTGCTTCACACTCCTTCCTGGTAGATGGTGAAACTTCCAAGACTGCCTTTACCAAACTCTCCCCAGCTTCATCCTCAGCTGCTCCAGATTCAGCAGCACGTCCTTCCAAGGCTGCTGATCTAACAGGCAGATCCAGCCTGTCATTAGGATCTATGGCTGATGCCTGCCCCCCCCTGCAGACACCACGGGGACCATCTCTTGTTTAGCAGACGGTTCAACCCGCTCAGTGCTGCACACAGGGTTCATCAGGTTTTGCACCACAGCATCCGCACCAGGCTTCACACACCTTCCACCCTCCTCGACCACCACTCTCCCTTCAAGTCTCGCCATAGTCTCATGCCCGGGGAGCTCCTTGAGCACCACTACCGGCCTCAGGTGCTTGCTGCCCCCTCCCAGCGTATCTGCCACCTGTATACTACGAGATTCATCGGGCTCCCTTCCCGGACCTGCATCCACTCCGGCCTCTCACAGACCGGATCTGGGCAGGCTCCTGGGGGCCCTCCACTGTACCTTGGTTATCAGGGGTCACACGCTCTTCCCGGGGTCCTTCCTCCGTTGCAGCATCGGTCTCTTCCATACTGTCTCTGGGCATCGGACCTGCCACTTCCGCTGCCTGAGACTGGGAAGGCTCCTTCTGCTGTGACCTGCACCTAGCAGCCTGGCTCCCGTCCTCACTGGCTCGGCGCATCTCCCGCCGAATGTCCAGCAGGAAAGCCTTCTCCTCCAGCCCTCTCTCGCACAGACCCCAAATGAGGTCCGACAGGTCCCTGCAGTGGGTCTTGAGGGCGTCAATTGCCTCCTGGAATTCGGTCCTCTTAGCGCTGCTAACTCGGTCCCTCCTATTCCTCAAGTTGGTCAGCACGGCCGTTTTCATCACAAAAGCCTGTGTTGCTTTTTGTATCAGGCCCTTTACTTTTGCGCTTCTCCTTAGCAGTTTTTGCTGATCTTCTCCAGGCTGGGCCTTGGTCCAATCCATTATGTCAAATTGGGTGCCAAGGAATAGACGTTCCTCCCTGAAGAGATCCTTCACTCCAGGGCAGAGCTGTAGCATATTCAGCCAGGAAAGCTGCCCCGGCCCTGGGCTGGAGGAAGCCATGGTTCCCCTCTCCCAAAGCACCTCTGGTTCTCGCAGGAGCTCTTCAGCACACGTCCACACCCTCTGAATTGCCGCGGCTTCTGGCACCAGACTTGCCCTCCAATAGATCCTCGTTAAAGGATTTAAAGTGTACTCATTCCAATTACAGGGCCTCGAAAGAGTCCTGTATTGTTATTTTTCGTCACTACCTCCCCGAGTCGGGAGTGGGTAATTTGCGCGCCTGCTGCCTTCCTTGGATGTGGTAGCCATTTCTCAAGCTCCCTCTCCGGAATCGAACCCTGATTCCCCGTTACCCGTGGTCACCATGGTAGGCGCAGAAAGTACCATCGAAAGTTGATAGGGCAGACATCCGAATGTATCGCCGCCGTCACGGGGACGTGCGATCGGCCCGAGGTTATCTAGAGTCACCAAAGCGGCCGGGGAAGGGACCGGAGCCCCCGGGCCCCCGGATTGGTTTTGGTCTGATAAATGCACGCATCCCTGGGGGTCAGCGCTCGTTGGCATGTATTAGCTCTAGAATTACCACAGTTATCCAAGTAACAGATGGAGCGATCAAAGGAACCATAACTGATTTAATGAGCCATTCACAGTTTCACTGTACCGGCCGTGTGTACTTACACGTGCATGGCTTAATCTTGAGACAAGCATATGCTAATGGCAGGATCAACCAGGTAGCCCGTCGTCGGGGACAGCCTCCCCCCTGGGGAGAGGGGGAGGGCTGCGTGCCGTGGGCCGGGGTCGGGGCGACCGGCCGGCCGCCTCGCCATGGGGGTGACCCTCGAGAGGCGGCCGGGCCCGGGGGCAACGCTTCCGTGGGTGGAGGAGGCGGCGGGGAGGAGGGAGGATCGGCCGAAGCCTCCCCCTCGCCTGTTGGCCTCGACGTCGCGCTCTCCCACGGCGGGTCCACGGGAGGGTGCCTTGCGGAGGTATCGGGGGCTGTTGGAGACAATCTGCGCTTGGCCGCCGGGGCCTGGAAGCCGGCCTGGGCGAAGGGAGGGGCGGCCGGGAACGGTCCGTGAAGACTGCTCAGAATGCGCCCTCGACCTCGCCCTGCACGGCCCCGCCCTTCTGGCCGGCCTGATTCTCCTTAGGGTCCTGGCAGACTCACCGTCGGGGTCCGCAGGGCAGATGGAGGACCTCCCCGGGTGGGGCTCCTCCGGCCCCGCGATGAACGGGGGGACCCGCCGCCTGGACGGTGGGCCGACCGCGGAAGCCTTCCCCAGGCAGACGGGAGGGGGGTCGAGGCGCCTCCGGTGGCCCGTGACCTCCGGGGTCTGGGCGCGCTCTCCCCTCCCCGCTAGGAGGCGTTGGGCATCATCGGTCCGAGCGTGAGGCATCCTGAGATCGTGGCGCTCTGAAAATCACCTCCTCACATATATCCGCAGCAACCTTTCCCGGAGCCCTCCCTCCCCGAAAACAGTTCCGAGGCGGAAGGGGGGATCCGAGTGAAATCGGTCCGGGCTCCTGGAACTCCCTCCCGGCCTCGGTGGGCAAATCCGACCTCATCCGCGAGCTCCGTGCTTTTTCGCCCAGAAAACCGGCAAAGACTGCGTCGTCCAGCTTGGATTGTCTGGTCAGCTTGGCTTTGGCTACGCGCGCCGGGGAAAGCGTCAAACTCCGTGGAGCGTT
>JBBDGP010002823.1:2632500-2635000 GCA_037952835.1 Lithobates septentrionalis
GTGAGACGGTCATACTGACACTCCCTCATCTGAAGCTTTAAACTAGAGATCTGTTCCTGGGGACCCCCTGAGGAGACCAGGCGATCCAGCCGCCTGCTCAACTCTTGGTAGGCCTGATACTTTGTGGCTGCCCGGTACCTAGAGACTTCACGAAAAAACCTCTCAGATCTCTTCTTCACCACTTCCCACCATTCCTGGCGGGAGCAGCCGCTCTCAAGGAGCGAAGCTTGATTCGTGAAAAAAGTCTCATAGGCTTCCCTGACTTCAGAGTCCTCGAGCAGCGACCCATTCAGTCGCCACAAACCTTTCCCTTTCTGGGGGGTCTTGGCCACATTCAGAGCAACAGAAACCAAACAGTGATCAGAGAACTCCACCACTTCAAAAAAAACCTGTCTAACCTACTTCTACAACTACCTCGGGCATATGTGAAACCAGTGTGGTTGGGGAAGTGCTGAACATGCACATCCACCAAACCGGCCTCCCTCACTATACTATTCAGAAAAATACTGTCATATCCCAGGGGGCCTGAGGCGCCTGCCCGATCTTTGGTCCTAGTAATCATGTTGAAGTCACCTCCAAAGACCACCTGCTGGGATGTAAACAAGTAAGGCTTGACCATCGTAAGGAGGCTCTTCCTATCCCTCTTAGTCTGAGGACCATAGAAGTTAATGAGACGGAGGAATTGCCCCCTCACGACAGCGTCTACCACCAAACATCTACCTATCTCCACTTCGATCACTCGTCGGCAAGCCACCGAACCAGTCTTAAAAAGGACCGCAACCCCACTACAGGGCTCAGCCGCAAGAGACCAGAGGGAGGGCCCACACCTCCACTCCCTCTTTGCTAAATGCATCTCTGCCACAGATGCTAGCCAGGTCTCCTGCAAAAATAAAATATCAGCATCAATCCGGCTGAAAAAATCAAAGGCTGTAAACCTAGCCGCTGTAGAGCGAATTCTTGCGACATTAATCGTCACAAGCCGCAATGGAGAAGGTACCGCCATTCTTAGTGATTAAGTGGTTTATACTCTCCTCCGTTTACATACTAAACTATAACCCGTCATCCTCCTCCGCCTCAGACCCTGAGGAGTAAAGGAGGACATAATTATTACTCAGGGGAGGAGGGGAAGACTGACCCCCACCTTCACCTCGATTCAGATGGGGAGGAATCCCCCTAGAACCCTTCCCTTTATGTTTCCTCTTTTTAGACTGTTTGGTTTCCCAACCTGTACCCTCTAAGGGGACAGCCCTACCTTCCTCCGCCTCTGACTGGCCACTTGAAGCCGCCGGACTCTTCTGGGCACCCCTATTAGGATCACCGGGTGTCTCAACTACCATGACTGAGACCCGGGCCACCTCTTCCTCAACCCGGGCCCCGTCTTCCTCCACCCGGACCCCATCTTCCTCCACCCGAACCCTATCTTCCTCCACCCGGGCCCCTCCCCCCCACCAGGAACAGGAAGCAGTGGCCCATCAGGAGGGGCCGGAGGGGGACCAATCCCCTCAGGAGGCAAACCCCCAGAGGCCCTCAAAGGAGTCAGGTCAGGGGGGGGGGGAAGGACCACCCCAGGACCACCGCCCCTGGTACTAGCCCTAGTTCTTCTAGGTGCGGGGACAGGAGCCACCCTCACCCCACTCCCTCCCACTGACTGAACCCCCTCATCTGTCACTGCGCCCACCCGCTCCTGTTTCTTCCTTCCCTGCCTCCTTTGAGGCAAAGGAGCCTCACTATTCCGGACCTTGGGCCTGACAGCATCCTCACCCGCCCTACCTGAAGACCCTACCTCACTCGCCTCCTGACTTTCTTGGGTCCTTCCACCACTACTGCTCCCAGAGGCATGACCCCTAAACGCCTTGGGACATCTACTGAAGGGGTGACCCATTTCGCCACATAAATTGCAGCAGATTTTATTACAAGACTCCGCAAGGTGCCCATTTTCATTGCACCTAATGCAGCGCAGGACGGTGCAGTTCGCATTCATGTGGGTAGGGCACCCACATTTGAAGCACCGTCTTGGTTGGCCAGGGTAGAAAGCCACTATACGATCCCGGCCAATGAACGCACTGGCCGGGATGTGAGCCATACTGTTCCCAACTCTCTTAAGTTTAACCTTTGCCAACCACGCTCCAGTCCATATTCCCCTCTCGTCAAGGCCCTTCCGGAGAGGACATTGCAGTTGGCCATAACGCATAAGCCAAGTGGCAATGTCCTCCGGGGGAATGGACTCATTGCGAACCATTATAGTCACCGTCTTGAGCTCTTCTTGTCTTGACAGGGCAATGACCCTGAAATCCTTCCACGGATCTAACCTCTTTAGTACCTCAAAGTTGGTTATGAATAGCTCCATTGCGTAAGGAGTCATGAAGCTAACGTCATACTCAATGGAGCTAGGGGGATGTATGATGGCAAAAAGATCCGAGACCCGGAAGCCCATTGACAGGACCATGTCTACCACCACCCCACGGCCTGGACTCTGACCAGAGCCCTGGTACCTCAGCTG
>JBBDGP010002823.1:2640000-2647500 GCA_037952835.1 Lithobates septentrionalis
GCGGTTACCCATGCCCGGGCGGTTAGCGGACGTTGGGACATCTTTAATCCCGGTTAAGTGCGGTCTTCACCGGTCAGCCCTGGCAGGTCTACCATGGGTCCTGGACGGTTCCTGGAGCTTGGTGGAAATTTTTATTATAGTTTTAACAGCTGCCAAACAAAGAACTTATACATAACAACTAAAAAACAGAAAATAAACAGACCATGCTTGGTAAAACATAACAAACAAATCATATAACTTTTTTCCCTAAAAAATCCAGAAGATAACAGGACCTATGCCTGCACAGACATGATTTTAACAGAAAAGTCTGGCATACCAACTGCTGGCCCTGCCCGTCATGGGGAGCCACTGCAGTAGACGGTCATAGCCACCTAAAACTTAACTTATACCTATCCTAAAACCTCATCACACAACATATTTAACCTAAAAACCACAACACACTACACATCCCACCATTTCTACAGGCGAGAACGTATAGACCAGGTCTGTCTGCAGCCTTACATCAAAAATAACCAGAAACAAAATCTAAGGGGGGTGGAAAGGATAGCAAGGACCACCACCCTTCAAGGAAAAGAATCTGGCTCAAGGTGGCTGGAAGTTGAAACCCCTCCATAAACGGGCACACCTTACTGCCCCGACTCTTTCCCTTTCCAGACACCTCACCTTCACCAGCTCCCGAAAGACATCACCCACCACCTCATTCACGGACAGGATTTTGCCCCTAGTGGACACCAAACACCTAGCGTGCCAAGTGTAATAGAGGACTACTGTACTGACTAGAAACAGTGACGACAACTCAAAACCCCTGTGGACTCCGAAGTTGCCGTAATACCCTCTCAGAAACGGACAGGGCCGAGAGGCGGGGATAGCCGATGGCATCCTCCACTCCCCTCAGAACCTCCAGGTTGAAGGGGCACTGGACCAAAAAATGGTCCATGGTCTCCAGTACCCCCCCACAATCCTGACGAGGACAGTCTCTGTCATCTAGGTTCCGGTATTTAAGATTTGCGCGGACGTAAAGGCGTCCATGGAACGCCCTCCACGCAAGATCCCAAAATTTAGGTGGAATTCTCGGGGAATTCAAGAGGGCTAGCCCCTCCCCGAGGACTCTCTCCGGACAGTCCCTCAAAGCCAGTGGCTTCAAAATGTCAGAGGCCATGACCCTTGAGTGCAGCTCACGCCGACCCATAGAGCCCACCTCAAGGGCAGTTATCCGCCACTGTCTCAGTACCTTCAGTGCCTGTGGAACATAGGACGGGAGATACCCGTGCAATCTACGTAGGTCACCAGGCCGCCCCCCATCCTCCCACTCACTCAAGAACAACAAGAGCCAGCCCTTGCATGAACGCTCCCACAGCGAGGGCATGTCCACAAAGATAGACTGGAGGTTGAACTTTACAAAAACGACAGTGAAAAACACCACCGGATTGACCATGTCCAACCCCCCATGCCTCCATTGCCGGTACGTGACCTCCCTCTTAATCAAATTCAGCCTGTTTCCCCACAAAAGCAGGAAAAACAGACTCATGATTCGAGCATAGAGAGATGCTGGCAACAGACAGACGTAGCTGACATAGAGAAACTCAGGCAGCAAGTATGTTTTGATCAGGCTCACCCTTTCTCTCATCGTCAGTTTCCAGCCTTTCCAGGCATTCACTTTCCGAGACGCACCAACCAACCTGCTCTCCCAGTTTTGCTTGGGATAATCCTCCGGGCCAAAAAAGATGCCTAAAATTTTGATTTTTGGCTGGGGCACCGGGAAAGCGTCCGGGAGGGCGAACTGCTCACCCTCCCTTCCCAACCAGAGAACCTCACTAGGGATGAGCCGAACACCCCCCGGTTCGGTTCGCACCAGAACCCGCGAACGGACCGAAAGTTCGCACGAACGTTAGAACCCCATTGACGTCTATGGGACTCGAACGTTTGAAATCAAAAGTGCTCATTTTAAAGGCTAATTTGCATGGTATTGTCCGAAAAAGGGTTTGGGGACCCGGGTCCTACCCCAGGGGACATGTATCAATGCAAAAAAAACTTTTAAAAACGGCCGTTTTTTCGGGAGCAGTGATTTTAATGATGCTTAAAGTAAAAAAAAAAAGTGAAATATTCCTTTAAATATCGTACCTGGGGGGTGTCTATAGTATGCCTGTAAAGTGACGCGTGTTTCCCATGTTTAGAACAGTCCCTGCACCAAATGTCATTTTTAAAGGAAAAAATCTCATTTAAAACTGCTTGCGGGTTTAATGTCATGTCGGGTCATGGCAATATGGATGAAAATCAGTGAGACAAACGGCATGGGTACCCCCCCAGTCCATTACCAGGCCCTTTGGGTCCTGTATGGATATTAAGGGGAACCCCGCACCCAAATTAAAATAAGGAAAGGCCCTATATACTCCGAACAGCAGTATACAGGCGGTGCAAACAAGACAGGGACTGTAGGTTTGTTGTTAAGTAGAATCTCTTTGTAATTTTGAACGGGTACATTTTTAATGTGTTTAGCTCCAGCCAAAAAATCTTTTTTAAGCTTTTTGGAAAACATAGGGAAGGGTTATCACCCCTGTGACATTTGTTTTGCTGTCTTTCCTCCTCTTCAGAAGATTTCACCTCACTTTTTTGTCCCAATGAAAAATGTTTTTTGAAAATTTGGGTTTTTTTGTGGAACAAGGATTGGAAAGCATCAGTGGAAAGGAGAAATTGTTTTCCCATATTAACTCTTACAGGAGAGAATTTCCCTTCCTAGGGGTAGATTTCATCTCACTTCCTGTTGTCTCCTTCCGTTTGCAAGTAGGAGTCGTTTGTAAGTTAGATGTTTGAAAGTAGGGTCCTGCCCTATATACTCAGCAGAAATTTGGGCCTTAGGTGTTGCTGTGGCCACAACACTGTAAGCCCTCACAGGGCCCTGCTGTGAAATATTAGATCAAGAATTGTAATTACATGCCCCTGTTGAACAGGAGCTGAAAAATTAGGCCTTAGGCACTGGTGCTGGTGCCACAACACTGCAACCCCTCACAGACACTCTAGTTGGAACGCAGGAACGAGCCCTGCTGCAAAGTATTGCATCAAAAATTGTAATTACACGCCCCTGTTAGACAGGGGCAGAAAAATTGGGCATTAGGCACTGGTGCTGGTGCCACAACACTGCAACCCCTCACAGACACTCTAGTTGGAATGCAGGAACGAGCCCTGCTGCAAAGTATTACATCAAAAATTGTAATTACACGCCCCTGTTAAACAGGGGCTGAAAAATTGTGCCTTAGGCACTGGTGGTGGCGCCCAGAACCAAAAATGTTCTTACAAGCTATCAGCGTGATGATTGAGGAGGAAGAGGATAATTACTCAGGGATAGTCACTCAGCATCAGCATAGGCAGTCTTTGAAGGGATCTGAAAAAAATTATTCAGTTACATCAGCATCAGGTGCTTGGTAGCTGGTGGTGATCCAAGACTGATTCATTTTTATGAAGGTCAGCCGATCGACCGAGTCAGTGGACAGACGCACCCTGTGATCGGTTACCACGCCTCCAGCAGCACTGAATGTGCGTTCCGAAAGAACGCTGGATGCAGGACAGGCCAGTAGCTCAATTGCATACTGTGCAAGCTCTGGCCAGTGATCCATCCTCAAGACCCAGTAACCCAGAGGATTTTCGGTGGGAAAGGTGTCCAAGTCTGATCTTGCCCCTAGGTATTCCTGCACCATGTAAAACAGACGCTGGCGATGGTTGCTGGAACCGATCATACCTTGGGGCTGCGGACCAAAAAATTGTCTGAACGCATCGGTCAGACGGCCACCTTCTCCACCGCTCCTTCTTTGACTGACCGAAGCCTCAGCAACACGTTGTCCAGAAACAGGAGTTTGTAACCTCCCAGTCTCTGGGAACGCGTTGCACAGACCTTTCTGCAAGGCCTCCCGAAGATGTTTCATCCTCTGCTCCCTCTGCGATGGCAAGATAAGGTCCGCAACCTTACCCTTGTAACGTGGATCAAGGAGGGTTGCCAGCCAGTATTGGTCCTTCTCCTTGATACCACGAATACGAGGATCCTTACGCAGGCTTTGCAGGATCAGGGAGGCCATGCAGCGTAGGTTTGCTGAGGCATTCGGTCCGGAGTCCTCTGGGTCACTAAGGACAACAACGTCCGCAGCCACCTCCTCCCAGCCACGTACAAGTCCATGTGTTCCTTGGGACTGATCCCTTAAAGACTGCTGATGCTGAGTGCCAGGCTCCACCTCCATACTGACACAATCTTCCTCCTCCTCCTCCTCGTCCTCTTCCTGTGTGATCGGCGGGCACGCAGGAACACTGTCTGGATAAAGGGGGCCTTGAGAGCTAAGGAAGTCCTCCTCTTCCTGCCTCTGTTCTGCCTCAAGTGCCCTGTCCATTATTCCACGCAGCGTGTGCTCCAACAGGTGGACAAGGGGGACAGTGTCACTGATGCATGCACTGTCAGTGCTCACCATCCTCATGGCCTCCTCGAATGGTGACAGGACAGTGCATGCATCCCTGATCATGGCCCACTGGCGTGGGGAAAAAAAAACCAAGGTCCCCTGACCCTGTCCTGGTGCCATAGTCGCACAGGTACTCATTGATGGCCCTCTGCTGCGTGTGCAGCCGCTGCAGCATGGCCAACGTTGAGTTCCACCTGGTGGGCATGTCACAGATTAGGCGGTTCTTGGGCAGGTTAAACTCCTTTTGGAGGTCCGTCAGCCGAGCACTGGCATTATATGACCGGCGGAAATGCACAGAGACTTTCCTGGCCTGCCTCAGGACATCCTGTAAGCCCGGGTACCTGCCCAAGAACCGCTGCACCACCAAGTTAAGGACGTGAGCCAAACAGGGCACATGGGTCAGTTGTCCCTGTCGGAGGGCAGAGAGGAGGTTGGTGCCATTGTCGCAAACCACCATTCCTGCCTTAAGTTGGCGTGGCGTCAACCACCTCTGAACCTGCCCCTGCAGAGCTGACAGAACCTCTGCCCCAGTGTGGCTCCTGTCCCCCAAGCACACCAGCTCAAGCACCGCATGGCATCTTTTGGCCTGCGTACTTGCGTAGCCCCTTGAACGCCTACGGAGCACCGCTGGTTCCGAGGAAGAGGCCATGGAGGAAGAAGAAGAGGAGGGGGTGGAGGAGAGAGGTGTGTCACAATCAGCATTTTGGAGGCGTGGTGGCGGAACAACCTCCAACACTACTGCACCTTGTCCTGCATCCTTCCCAGCTGCCAGCAGAGTCACCCAATGCGCCGTGAAACTTAAGTAACGTCCCTGTCCATGCCTGCTGGACCATGAGTCAGCGGTAATATGCACCTTACCGCTGACCGCCCTGTCCAGCGAGGCATGGACATTGCCTTCCACATGCCGGTAGAGAGCCGGAATCGCCTTCCGTGAGAAAAAGTGGCGTTTGGGTACCTGCCACTGAGGAACCGCACATTCCACAAACTCACGGAAGGGGGCAGAGTCTACCAACTGAAAAGGCAGCAGTTGAAGTGCTAGCAATTTTGCCAAGCTAGCATTCAACCGCTGGGCATGTGGATGGCTGGGAGCAAACTTCTTTCGGCGGTGCAGCAGCTGGGGCAGGGAAATTTGCCTGGTACAATCTGACGTCGGTGTACCAAAAGCAGATTGCCCACAAGTACTTGGCTGTGACACACCTAATTCTACACCTTCATTCCTCTCACTGCAGGTCTCAGAGAGGACTGAAGGTCTAGTGGGGTTGGAAATCTCAGCTGATGAGGAGCAAGGAGAGATCCTCTTTGTTCTTTGGTGTGGGTCTTTCAGATACGCTTGCCAACGAACTGCATGGCAGGTCAACATATGTCTGGTCAAGCATGTGGTACCCAAGCGGGAGATGTTTTGGCCACGCGAGATACGCTTGAGACATATGTTGCAAATAGCAGCGGTGCGATCTGATGCACTCGTCTCAAAAAAGGCCCACACCAAAGAACTTTTTGAATAACGCGCAGAGACTGCAGCGCCCTGCACGTGTGGAGCTTTGGGGTGTGATGCAGTCAATGTGCTGCCCTTAGGCTGGCCCCTGGAGGGCATCCTGCCTAGTTGGTGATGTGCCACCTCCTCCTCCTCCTCCTCCTCCTCCTCCTCTCTCCTATCAGGCACCCACGTTGAGTCAGTGACCTCATCATCCCCTCCCTCCTCATCACTGGAGCAAACCTGGCAGTATGCTGCAGCAGGGGGAGCATGACTGCCAGATTGCTGTCCTTCTTGGGCACCCCCTCTGTCCGTGCTCATGTTACTGCCTTCATTGAGCTCAGTATCATCATCAGAGCCTTCCAAACGCTGGGCATCCTCCTGGAGCATGTACCCAACACTGTGGTCAAACAGTTCGAGGGAATCCTCATGAGGACATGGTGGAGCTAGGGAAGGAGTCACTGATGACATTGAGCTGAGGGAAGAGGCCGCTGCTTTGCCAGACAAAGCACCCTGGGCATGGGTGAGAGAGGATGAGGAGGATGAGGACGGCTTGGTCATCCACTCGACCAAGTCTTCCGCATGTTGCGGCTCAACACGGCCAGCTGCCGAAAAAAAGGCCAAGCGTGTCCCATGGCCACGTGCTGATGAGGATGCACCGTCTCCACGACCAGCACTAGACACAGAGCCTGCTTGCCCTCTCTTATTGGCTTGTGACTGTCTGCCTCTCCTTCTTGGCCTTCCAGACATACTAATGGCCTGTAGCTGCACTAAGCTGGGATAGAACACCTGTAATTTTCTTCAGGTAGCTTTATATACTGTAACCAGACAAGCCTGCCTGTCAGTAGGAAGATAACAGGAACGGATCTAGCTGAACACTGTGAGCAGGACGTACTGCACTAAATGTATATAGCAGGAACGGATCTAGCTGAACACTGTGAGCAGGACGCACTGTACTAAATGTAAATAGTCTAGCTGCCTGACCGTGGTACTAATAGGATCAAAAAGAACACCTGTAATTTTCTTAAGGTAGCTTTATATACTGTAACCAGACAAGCCTGCCTGTCAGTAGGAAGATAACAGGAACGGATCTAGCTGAACACTGTGAGCAGGACACACTGTACTAAATGTAAATAGTCTAGCTGCCTGACCGTGGTACTAATAGGATCAAAAAGAACACCTGTAATTTTCTTCAGGTAGCTTTATATACTGTAACCAGACAAGCCTGCCTGTCAGTAGGAAGATAACAGGAACGGATCTAGCTGAACACTGTGAGCAGGACGCACTGCACTGAATGTAAATAGCAGGAACGGATCTAGCTGAACACTGTGAGCAGGACGCACTGCACTGAATGTAAATAGCAGGAACGGATCTAGCTGAACACTGTGAGCAGGACGCACTGCACTAAATGTAAATACCAGGAACGGATCTAGCTGAACACTGTGAGCAGGACGCACTGCACTGAATGTAAATAGCAGGAACGGATCTAGCTGAACACTGTGAGCAGGACGTACTGCACTAAATGTATATAGCAGGAACGGATCTAGCTGAACACTGTGAGCAGGACGCACTGCACTGAATGTAAATAGC
>JBBDGP010002823.1:2655000-2657500 GCA_037952835.1 Lithobates septentrionalis
CCGGACGTTCAGGACAGCACTAAACGTGCTACGGCCAGGGACTGCACAGTGCTGAGAGACAGACAGTAACTTGTCAGCCACTGCTGACATACGGGAAAACAGTATCTTTGCCAGGATCTTTCTATCTGTATTGAGAAGGGCAATGGGACGCCAATTCTCTATAACAGACGGATCTTTACCCTTTGACAACAGGATCAGTGCTGACTTTCTCATTGAAGGAGGAAGCAGGCCCGAAGCCAAACATTCCTCAAACACCTCCTTCAAATGAGGGGCCAAAAGACCCTTAAAAGTTTTGTAGAACTCTGCCGTGAGCCCATCAGGCCCGGAGATTTCTTTGATGACAAAGAGTCAATGGCCTGCTCTACTTCAGCCACTGATATCCCCTCTACCAAAGAGCCAGGGAGGTCGGACCTCGCCGGCAGCGGGGTCTCATCAAGGAAATCCTTGACCTTCTCCATATCTAGAGGCTTCCTCGTCAGGATGTCTGAAAAATGGTCTCTGACGATTCTCAGAATCCCCGGCCTGGACCGGACCAGGGACCCCGCAGAATCCCTCAGGCCGTGTATGGTCTTTGAAATCACAGCCTCACCACAGCTCTTGTAGGGATCCGGAGAGGAGAACTTCCCATAATCCCTCTCAAGGACCAGGGAGGCCAGACGATCATACTGACACTCCTTCATCCGAAGCTTCAGATCGGATATCTGCTCCCGAGGGCCACCAGAGGACACCAGGCGGTCTAACTGCCTACGCAGCCTCTGGTAGGCCAGGTATTTGGACACTGCCCTGTCCTTTGAAACCTTGCGGAAGAGGCCTCCGACCTTTTCTTCACTATCTCCCACCATTCCTGGTAGGAGCAGCCGCTCTCAAGGAGCGAGGCCTGATCCGACAAAAAGGCCTCAAAGGTGTCCCTAATCTCAGAGTCCTCCAGCAGCGACCCATTTAGTCGCCACAGACCCTGCCCTTTCTGGGGGGTCTCGGCCACATTCAAGGCCACAGATACCATACAGTGATCGGAGAACTCCACCGCATGCAGCACCGGAGCTGCAAAGGCAGAGTCCCCCTTCAAAAAAAACCTGTCTAACCTGCTCTTACAACTGCCTCGGGAGTATGTGAAACCAGTGAGGTTGGGAAAGTGACGAACGTGCACATCCACCAACCCGGCTTCCCTCACTATACTATTCAGAAAAATACTGTCATATCCCAGGGGGCCAGAGGCACCTGCCCGATCCTTTGATCTGGTGACCATGTTAAAGTCACCACCAAAGACCACCTGCTGGGACGTAAAAAGATAAGGCTTAACCGCTGTGAGGAGGCTCTTCCTATCCCTCTTGGTCTGAGGACCATAAAAATTGATCAGACGGAGGAATTGCCCCCTCACAACAGCGTCTACCACCAAACATCTACCAATCTCCACTTCAATCACTCGTCGGCAGGCCACCGAACCAGTCTTAAAAAGGACCGCTACTCCACTGCAGGGCTCGGCCGCAAGAGACCAGAGAGAGGGCCCGCATCTCCACTCTCTCTTTGCCAGATGCATCTCTGCCACCGATGCCAGCCAGGTCTCCTGCAAAAATAAAATATCAGCATCAATTTGGCTGAAAAAATTAAAGGCCGCAAAACGAGCCGCCACAGAACGGACACTGGCGACATTAATCGTCGCCAGGCGTATTGGAGAGGGTACCGCCATCCTTAGTGATTCAAGGGTTGCGTCTTCCTCTGTACTTAACTATTTACATTAGGGATCCCCCTCCTCCTCGGAATCCGAGGAAGGGTACCCCAATTCCGACCCCATGACCAAAGGGGAAAACCTACTCCCCTTGACCACTGAACTTGGGCCAGGTTGGGGAGAGACCACCTCATTGCCCCCCGCTGGCTTTTTTTTTAATCTTCTTATTTTTCTTTTTTCTCTGCACCCATCCCTCATTCAGAGGGATTTCACCACACTCCTCCTCCGACTGTCCACTGGACACAGCCTTAGGCCTCTTCTGAGGCCCCCGGATGGGCACAGAAGTGTCCATGGATACAGGATCCTGGTCACTCCCAGGAGCAGGTCCAAGGACAGCTGGGGACGGGGATCTAGAACGCGGCCCAGGGAGGGGCTGCAGGGGAGAGGGAAGGGGCAGGAGAGGGAGGGGGATGGGAGGGAGGAGGGGAAGAGGGGGAAGGGGGGGGAACAGTTTGAGGACGGGAAGGGGACACTTGGGACGGAGGTGGAGGGGGGGGGACAGTGGGCCTCCTGATGGTACCCGGTGGCCTCCGAGACTCGGCCCTGCTCGCCACAGGAGCATCAACCCTACCAGGTCCCGATCTCGGAACGCTCACCTCTTCACCTCCACCCGTCTGTAGCAAAGAACTTTCCCTGGCACCTTCCTGTCTACGCCTCCGTTGTCGCTGAGGCAACGGACCCTCCGGTGCCTGCCCCCCCGATGGACCCCCAGACGAACCCCGCCCTGTCCCTGCAGAGGCACCAGAGCCCGGGTTGCCCTCACCGGCCTCGCCC
>JBBDGP010002823.1:2662500-2722500 GCA_037952835.1 Lithobates septentrionalis
CTGCTGGAAGCCCCGGACCTTCGCGGTTACCCATGCCCGTGCGGTTAGCGGACGTTGGGACACCTTTAATCCCGGTTAAGTGCGGTCATCGCCGGTCAGCCCTGGCAGGTCTACCATGGGTCCTGGACGGTTCCTGGAGCTTGGTGGACACCCCGGACCTTCGCGGTTACCCATGCCCGGGCGGTTAGCGGACGTTGGGACATCTTTAATCCCGGTTAAGTGCGGTCTTCGCCGGTCACCCCCGGCTGCCTTACCATGGGTCCTGGACGGTTCCTGGAGCCTCGTGGACGCCCCGGACCTTCGCGGTTACCCATGCCCGGGCGGTTAGCGGACGTTGGGACATCTTTAATCCCGGTTAAGTGCGATCTTCACCGGTCAGCCCTGGCAGGTCTACCATGGGTCCTGGACGGTTCCTGGAGCTTGGTGGAAATTTTTATTATAGTTTTAACAGCTGCCAAACAAAGAACTTATACATAACAACTAAAAAACAGAAAATAAACAGACCATGCTTGGTAAAACATAACAAACAAATCATATAACTTTTTTCCCTAAAAAATCCAGAAGATAACAGGACCTATGCCTGCACAGACATGATTTTAACAGAAAAGTCTGGCATACCAACTGCTGGCCCTGCCCGTCATGGGGAGCCACTGCAGTAGACGGTCATAGCCACCTAAAACTTAACTTATACCTATCCTAAAACCTCATCACACAACATATTTAACCTAAAAACCACAACACACTACACATCCCACCATTTCTACAGGCGAGAACGTATAGACCAGGTCTGTCTGCAGCCTTACATCAAAAATAACCAGAAACAAAATCTAAGGGGGGTGGAAAGGATAGCAAGGACCACCACCCTTCAAGGAAAAGAATCTGGCTCAAGGTGGCTGGAAGTTGAAACCCCTCCATAAACGGGCACACCTTACTGCCCCGACTCTTTCCCTTTCCAGACACCTCACCTTCACCAGCTCCCGAAAGACATCACCCACCACCTCATTCACGGACAGGATTTTGCCCCTAGTGGACACCAAACACCTAGCGTGCCAAGTGTAATAGAGGACTACTGTACTGACTAGAAACAGTGACGACAACTCAAAACCCCTGTGGACTCCGAAGTTGCCGTAATACCCTCTCAGAAACGGACAGGGCCGAGAGGCGGGGATAGCCGATGGCATCCTCCACTCCCCTCAGAACCTCCAGGTTGAAGGGGCACTGGACCAAAAAATGGTCCATGGTCTCCAGTACCCCCCCACAATCCTGACGAGGACAGTCTCTGTCATCTAGGTTCCGGTATTTAAGATTTGCGCGGACGTAAAGGTGTCCATGGAACGCCCTCCACGCAAGATCCCAAAATTTAGGTGGAATTCTCGGGGAATTCAAGAGGGCTAGCCCCTCCCCGAGGACTCTCTCCGGACAGTCCCTCAAAGCCAGTGGCTTCAAAATGTCAGAGGCCATGACCCTTGAGTGCAGCTCACGCCGACCCATAGAGCCCACCTCAAGGGCAGTTATCCGCCACTGTCTCAGTACCTTCAGTGCCTGTGGAACATAGGACGGGAGATACCCGTGCAATCTACGTAGGTCACCAGGTCGCCCCCCATCCTCCCACTCACTCAAGAACAACAAGAGCCAGCCCTTGCATGAACGCTCCCACAGCGAGGGCATGTCCACAAAGATAGACTGGAGGTTGAACTTTACAAAAACGACAGTGAAAAACACCACCGGATTGACCATGTCCAACCCCCCATGCCTCCGCTGCCGGTACGTGACCTCCCTCTTAATCAAATTCAGCCTGTTTCCCCACAAAAGCAGGAAAAACAGACTCATGATTCGAGCATAGAGAGATGCTGGCAACAGACAGACGTAGCTGACATAGAGAAACTCAGGCAGCAAGTATGTTTTGATCAGGCTCACCCTTTCTCTCATCGTCAGTTTCCAGCCTTTCCAGGCATTCACTTTCCGAGACGCACCAACCAACCTGCTCTCCCAGTTTTGCTTGGGATAATCCTCCGGGCCAAAAAAGATGCCTAAAATTTTGATTTTTGGCTGGGGCACCGGGAAAGCGTCCGGGAGGGCGAACTGCTCACCCTCCCTTCCCAACCAGAGAACCTCACTAGGGATGAGCCGAACACCCCCCGGTTCGGTTCGCACCAGAACCCGCGAACGGACCGAAAGTTCGCACGAACGTTAGAACCCCATTGACGTCTATGGGACTCGAACGTTTGAAATCAAAAGTGCTCATTTTAAAGGCTAATTTGCATGGTATTGTCCGAAAAAGGGTTTGGGGACCCGGGTCCTACCCCAGGGGACATGTATCAATGCAAAAAAAACTTTTAAAAACGTCCGTTTTTTCGGGAGCAGTGATTTTAATGATGCTTAAAGTAAAAAAAAAAAGTGAAATATTCCTTTAAATATCGTACCTGGGGGGTGTCTATAGTATGCCTGTAAAGTGACGCGTGTTTCCCATGTTTAGAACAGTCCCTGCACCAAATGTCATTTTTAAAGGAAAAAATCTCATTTAAAACTGCTTGCGGGTTTAATGTCATGTCGGGTCATGGCAATATGGATGAAAATCAGTGAGACAAACGGCATGGGTACCCCCCCAGTCCATTACCAGGCCCTTTGGGTCCTGTATGGATATTAAGGGGAACCCCGCACCCAAATTAAAATAAGGAAAGGCCCTATATACTCTGAACAGCAGTATACAGGCGGTGCAAACAAGACAGGGACTGTAGGTTTGTTGTTAAGTAGAATCTCTTTGTAATTTTGAACGGGTACATTTTTAACGTGTTTAGCTCCAGCCAAAAAATCTTTTTTAAGCTTTTTGGAAAACATAGGGAAGGGTTATCACCCCTGTGACATTTGTTTTGCTGTCTTTCCTCCTCTTCAGAAGATTTCACCTCACTTTTTTGTCCCAATGAAAAATGTTTTTTGAAAATTTGGGTTTTTTTGTGGAACAAGGATTGGAAAGCATCAGTGGAAAGGAGAAATTGTTTTCCCATATTAACTCTTACAGGAGAGAATTTCCCTTCCTAGGGGTAGATTTCATCTCACTTCCTGTTGTCTCCTTCCGTTTGCAAGTAGGAGTCGTTTGTAAGTTAGATGTTTGAAAGTAGGGTCCTGCCCTATATACTCAGCAGAAATTTGGGCCTTAGGTGTTGCTGTGGCCACAACACTGTAAGCCCTCACAGGGCCCTGCTGTGAAATATTAGATCAAGAATTGTAATTACATGCCCCTGTTGAACAGGAGCTGAAAAATTAGGCCTTAGGCACTGGTGCTGGTGCCACAACACTGCAACCCCTCACAGACACTCTAGTTGGAACGCAGGAACGAGCCCTGCTGCAAAGTATTGCATCAAAAATTGTAATTACACGCCCCTGTTAGACAGGGGCAGAAAAATTGGTCCTTAGGCACTGGTGCTGGTGCCACAACACTGCAACCCCTCACAGACACTCTAGTTGGAATGCAGGAACGAGCCCTGCTGCAAAGTATTACATCAAAAATTGTAATTACACGCCCCTGTTAAACAGGGGCTGAAAAATTGTGCCTTAGGCACTGGTGGTGGCGCCCAGAACCAAAAATGTTCTTACAAGCTATCAGCGTGATGATTGAGGAGGAAGAGGATAATTACTCAGGGATAGTCACTCAGCATCAGCATAGGCAGTCTTTGAAGGGATCTGAAAAAAATTATTCAGTTACATCAGCATCAGGTGCTTGGTAGCTGGTGGTGATCCAAGACTGATTCATTTTTATGAAGGTCAGCCGATCGACCGAGTCAGTGGACAGACGCACCCTGTGATCGGTTACCACGCCTCCAGCAGCACTGAATGTGCGTTCCGAAAGAACGCTGGATGCAGGACAGGCCAGTAGCTCAATTGCATACTGTGCAAGCTCTGGCCAGTGATCCATCCTCAAGACCCAGTAACCCAGAGGATTTTCGGTGGGAAAGGTGTCCAAGTCTGATCTTGCCCCTAGGTATTCCTGCACCATGTAAAACAGACGCTGGCGATGGTTGCTGGAACCGATCATACCTTGGGGCTGCGGACCAAAAAATTGTCTGAACGCATCGGTCAGACGGCCACCTTCTCCACCGCTCCTTCTTTGACTGACCGAAGCCTCAGCAACACGTTGTCCAGAAACAGGAGTTTGTAACCTCCCAGTCTCTGGGAACGCGTTGCACAGACCTTTCTGCAAGGCCTCCCGAAGATGTTTCATCCTCTGCTCCCTCTGCGATGGCAAGATAAGGTCCGCAACCTTACCCTTGTAACGTGGATCAAGGAGGGTTGCCAGCCAGTATTGGTCCTTCTCCTTGATACCACGAATACGAGGATCCTTACGCAGGCTTTGCAGGATCAGGGAGGCCATGCAGCGTAGGTTTGCTGAGGCATTCGGTCCGGAGTCCTCTGGGTCACTAAGGACAACAACGTCCGCAGCCACCTCCTCCCAGCCACGTACAAGTCCATGTGTTCCTTGGGACTGATCCCTTAAAGACTGCTGATGCTGAGTGCCAGGCTCCACCTCCATACTGACACAATCTTCCTCCTCCTCCTCCTCGTCCTCTTCCTGTGTGATCGGCGGGCACGCAGGAACACTGTCTGGATAAAGGGGGCCTTGAGAGCTAAGGAAGTCCTCCTCTTCCTGCCTCTGTTCTGCCTCAAGTGCCCTGTCCATTATTCCACGCAGCGTGTGCTCCAACAGGTGGACAAGGGGGACAGTGTCACTGATGCATGCACTGTCAGTGCTCACCATCCTCATGGCCTCCTTGAATGGTGACAGGACAGTGCATGCATCCCTGATCATGGCCCACTGGCGTGGGGAAAAAAAACCAAGGTCCCCTGACCCTGTCCTGGTGCCATAGTCGCACAGGTACTCATTGATGGCCCTCTTCTGCGTGTGCAGCCGCTGCAGCATGGCCAACGTTGAGTTCCACCTGGTGGGCATGTCACAGATTAGGCGGTTCTTGGGCAGGTTAAACTCCTTTTGGAGGTCCGTCAGCCGAGCACTGGCATTATATGACCGGCGGAAATGCACACAGACTTTCCTGGCCTGCCTCAGGACATCCTGTAAGCCCGGGTACCTGCCCAAGAACCGCTGCACCACCAAGTTAAGGACGTGAGCCAAACAGGGCACATGGGTCAGTTGTCCCTGTCGGAGGGCAGAGAGGAGGTTGGTGCCATTGTCGCAAACCACCATTCCTGCCTTAAGTTGGCGTGGCGTCAACCACCTCTGAACCTGCCCCTGCAGAGCTGACAGAACCTCTGCCCCAGTGTGGCTCCTGTCCCCCAAGTACACCAGCTCAAGCACCGCATGGCATCTTTTGGCCTGCGTACTTGCGTAGCCCCTTGAACGCCTACGGAGCACCGCTGGTTCCGAGGAAGAGGCCATGGAGGAAGAAGAAGAGGAGGGGGTGGAGGAGAGAGGTGTGTCACAATCAGCATTTTGGAGGCGTGGTGGCGGAACAACCTCCAACACTACTGCACCTTGTCCTGCATCCTTCCCAGCTGCCAGCAGAGTCACCCAATGCGCCGTGAAACTTAAGTAACGTCCCTGTCCATGCCTGCTGGACCATGAGTCAGCGGTAATATGCACCTTACCGCTGACCGCCCTGTCCAGCGAGGCATGGACATTGCCTTCCACATGCCGGTAGAGAGCCGGAATCGCCTTCCGTGAGAAAAAGTGGCGTTTGGGTACCTGCCACTGAGGAACCGCACATTCCACAAACTCACGGAAGGGGGCAGAGTCTACCAACTGAAAAGGCAGCAGTTGAAGTGCTAGCAATTTTGCCAAGCTAGCATTCAACCGCTGGGCATGTGGATGGCTGGGAGCAAACTTCTTTCGGCGGTGCAGCAGCTGGGGCAGGGAAATTTGCCTGGTACAATCTGACGTCGGTGTACCAAAAGCAGATTGCCCACAAGTACTTGGCTGTGACACACCTAATTCTACACCTTCATTCCTCTCACTGCAGGTCTCAGAGAGGACTGAAGGTCTAGTGGGGTTGGAAATCTCAGCTGATGAGGAGCAAGGAGAGATCCTCTTTGTTCTTTGGTGTGGGTCTTTTAGATATGCTTGCCAACGAACTGCATGGCAGGTCAACATATGTCTGGTCAAGCATGTGGTACCCAAGCGGGAGATGTTTTGGCCACGCGAGATACGCTTGAGACATATGTTGCAAATAGCAGCGGTGCGATCTGATGCACTCGTCTCAAAAAAGGCCCACACCAAAGAACTTTTTGAATAACGCGCAGAGACTGCAGCGCCCTGCACATGTGGAGCTTTGGGGTGTGATGCAGTCAATGTGCTGCACTTAGGCTGGCCCCTGGAGGGCATCCTGCCTCGTTGGTGATGTGCCGCCTCCTCCTCCTCCTCCTCCTCTCTCCTATCAGGCACCCACGTTGAGTCAGTGACCTCATCATCCCCTCCCTCCTCATCACTGGAGCAAACCTGGCAGTATGCTGCAGCAGGGGGAGCATGACTGCCAGATTGCTGTCCTTCTTGGGCACCCCCTCTGTCCGTGCTCATGTTACTGCCTTCATCGAGCTCAGTATCATCATCAGAGCCTTCCAAACGCTGGGCATCCTCCTGGAGCATGTACCCAACACTGTGGTCAAACAGTTCGAGGGAATCCTCAGGAGGACATGGTGGAGCTAGGGAAGGAGTCACTGATGACATTGAGCTGAGGGAAGAGGCCGCTGCTTTGCCAGACAAAGCACCCTGGGCATGGGTGAGAGAGGATGAGGAGGATGAGGACGGCTTGGTCATCCACTCAACCAAGTCTTCCGCATGTTGCGGCTCAACACGGCCAGCTGCCGAAAAAAAGGCCAAGCGTGTCCCATGGCCACGTGCTGATGAGGATGCACCGTCTCCACGACCAGCACTAGACACAGAGCCTGCTTGCCCTCTCTTATTGGCTTGTGACTGTCTGCCTCTCCTTCTTGGCCTTCCAGACATACTAATGGCCTGTAGCTGCACTAAGCTGGGATAGAACACCTGTAATTTTCTTCAGGTAGCTTTATATACTGTAACCAGACAAGCCTGCCTGTCAGTAGGAAGATAACAGGAACGGATCTAGCTGAACACTGTGAGCAGGACGCACTGCACTAAATGTAAATAGCAGGAACGGATCTAGATAAACACTGTGAGCAGGACGCACTGACTGCACTAAATGTAAATAGCAGGAACAGATCTAGCTGAACACTGTGAGCAGGACGCACTGACTGCACTAAATGTAAATAGCAGGAACGGATCTAGCTGAACACTGTGAGCAGGACGCACTGACTGCACTAAATGTAAATAGCAGGAACGGATCTAGCTGAACACTGTGAGCAGGACGCACTGCACTAAATGTAAATAGCAGGAACAGATCTAGCTGAACACTGTGAGCAGGACGCACTGCACTAAATGTAAATAGCAGGAACAGATCTAGCTGAACACTGTGAGCAGGACGCACTGCACTAAATGTAAATAGCAGGAACGGATCTAGCTGAACACTGTGAGCAGGACGCACTGCACTAAATGTAAATAGCAGGAACAGATCTAGCTGAACACTGTGAGCAGGACGCACTGCACTAAATGTAAATAGCAGGAACAGATCTAGCTGAACACTGTGAGCAGGACGCACTGCACTAAATGCAAATAGCAGGAACGGATCTAGCTGAACACTGTGAGCAGGACGCACTTACTGCACTAAATGTAAATAGCAGGAACGGATCTAGCTGAACACTGTGAGCAGGACGCACTGCACTAAATGTAAATAGCAGGAACAGATCTAGCTGAACACTGTGAGCAGGACGCACTGCACTAAATGTAAATAGCAGGAACGGATCTAGCTGAACACTGTGAGCAGGACGCACTGCACTAAATGTAAATAGCAGGAACAGATCTAGCTGAACACTGTGAGCAGGACGCACTGCACTAAATGTAAATAGCAGGAACGGATCTAGCTGAACACTGTGAGCAGGACGCACTGACTGCACTAAATGTAAATAGCAGGAACGGATCTAGCTGAACACTGTGAGCAGGACGCACTGCACTAAATGTAAATAGCAGGAACAGATCTAGCTGAACACTGTGAGCAGGACGCACTGCACTAAATGTAAATAGCAGGAACAGATCTAGCTGAACACTGTGAGCAGGACGCACTGCACTAAATGTAAATAGCAGGAACGGATCTAGCTGAACACTGTGAGCAGGACGCACTGCACTAAATGTAAATAGCAGGAACAGATCTAGCTGAACACTGTGAGCAGGACGCACTGCACTAAATGTAAATAGCAGGAACGGATCTAGCTGAACACTGTGAGCAGGACGCACTGACTGCACTAAATGTAAATAGCAGGAATGGATCTAGCTGAACACTGTGAGCAGGACGCACTGCACTAAATGTAAATAGCAGGAACAGATCTAGCCTAATCTATCTAACTCAAATCAAATGACACTGTCTGTCTCTCTCTCTATCAGCACACCGGAACACACTACACAGGGCCGCCGTGCAGGCGGCCTTATATAGTGTGGGGCGTGTACTAAATCCCCTGAGCCATAATTGGCCAAAGCCACCCTGGCTTTGGCCAATTACAGCTCTCTCTACTGACGGCGCTGTGATTGGCCAAGCATGCGGGTCATAGTGCATGCTTGGCCAATCATCAGCCAGCAATGCACTGCGATGCCGCAGTGAATTATGGGCCGTGACGCGCCACACGAATTTGGCGCGAACGGCCCATAACGTTCGCAATTCGACGGACGGTCGAACAGCCGATGTTCGAGTCGAACATGGGTTCGACTCGAACACGAAGCTCATCCCTAAACCTCACTCTTCTCCCAGTTGACAAGCGAACCCGATGCCTCGGAGTAGCCTCCAATCTGCGTTTCCACAAATTGGGCCTCCTCTCGGCTAGACACCACCACCGAGACATCGTCCGCGTAGGCCACCACCCTCACTGCCAAATCTTAGCCACTGCAAGGCTCCACCGGGACTCAAACGCCCGCAGTCAAGCCTCTTCACAAAGGGATCTACCGCAAAGACGTAGAGAAGGGGACTCAGCGGGCAACCCTGCCTGACACCAGAGTCCACAGGAAAGCAGGGACCCGTCCAACCATTGACAAGGGGGAAGCTCTCAGCCCCCCTGTACAATACCTCGAGCCAATCCACGAATTGGTCAGGCAGGCCGTATCTTCTCAGAAGAAGCCAGAGATACTCATGGCTCACCCGATCAAAAGCCTTCGCCTGATCCAATGCCAGCAGGTACTGCCCATCACCCGTTGCCCTGCACCTTTCCACGGCCTCCCGGACGCTCAGGACAGCACTAAACGTGCTACGGCCAGGAACTGCGCAGTGCTGGGAGACTGACAGTAACTCGTCAGCGACTGCTGACATACGTGAAAATAATATCTTTGCCAGTATCTTCCTATCCGTAGTGAGAAGGGCAATAGGACGCCAGTTCTCAATAACGGACGAATCTTTCCCCTTTGACAGGAGGATCAGAGCTGACCTTCTCATCGAGGGAGGCAGCAGGCCGTTGGCCAAACACTCACAGAACACCTCCCTCAGAAGAGGGGCCAAAAGACCCTTAAAGGTTTTATAAAACTCTGCCGTGAAACCGTCAGGCCCAGGCGACTTTTTTGGTGACAATGAGTCAATGGCCTGCTCGACCTCAGCGACTGAAATCTCATCTGTCAAAGAGTCAGGGAGGTCAGACCCCGCACGGAGCGGAGTCCCATCAAGGAAGTCCCTGACTTTCTCCATATCCAAAGGCTTCTTCTTCAGGAGGTCTGAAAAATGGTCCCTGATGACTCCCAGGATCCCCGATTTGGACCGCACCAGTGACCCGGAGGAGTCCCTCAGGCCATGTACGACCTTCGCACTCACCGCCTCACCACAGTTCTTGTAAGGATCCGGGGAGGAAAACTTCCCGTAATCCCTCTCAAGGACCAGGGAGGCGAGACGGTCATACTGACACTCCCTCATCTGAAGCTTCAGATCGGATATCTGTTCCTGAGGGCCCCCAAAGGAGATCAGGTCATCTAAGCGCCTGCGCAACCTCTGGTAGGCCAGGTACTTGGAACTTGCCCGGTACCTAGAGACCCTACGGAAAAAGCCCTCCGACCTTTTCTTCACTACTTCCCACCATTCCTGGCGGGAGCAGCCGCTCTCAAGGAGCGAGGCCTGTTCCGTAAGAAAGGTCTCATAGGCTTCCCTGACTTCAGAGTCCTCGAGCAGCGACCCATTCAGTCGCCACAAACCCTTCCCTTTCTGGGGGGTCTCGGCAACATTCAGAGTCACAGATACCATACAGTGATTGGAGAATTCCACCGCATGCAGCACAGGAGCCACAAAGGCAGAGTCCCCCTTCAAAAAAAACCTGTCTAACCTACTCTTACAGCTACCTCTGGAGTAAGTGAACCCCGTGTGATTGGGGAGGCGGCAAACGTGCGCATCCACCAATCCGGCTTCCCTCACTATAGTATTCAGAAAAATACTATCATATCCCAGGGGGCCAGAGGCACCTGCCCGATCCTTTGATCTGGTGACCATGTTGAAATCACCGCCAAAGACCACCTGTTGGGACGTAAAAAGGTAAGGCTTGACCGCCGTAAGGAGGCTCTTCCTGTCCCTCTTGGACTGGGGACCGTAAAAGTTGATGAGCCGGAGGAATTGCCCCCTCACGACAGCGTCCACCACCAGACACCTACCAGTCTCCACTTCAATTACTCGTCGGCAAGCCACCGGACCGGTCTTAAAAAGGACCGCAACTCCACTGCAGGGCTCGGCCGCAAGAGACCAGAGGGAGGGCCCACACCTCCACTCCCTCTTTGCTAAGTGCACCTCTGCCACCGATGCTAGCCAGGTCTCCTGCAAAAACAAAATGTCAGCCTCAATCTGGCTGAGAAAAGTGAAGGCCGCAAAACGAGCCGCCACAGAACGAACACTTGCGACGTTAATGGTCGCAAGGCGTATTGGAGAGGGTACCGCCATCATTAATAATTGGATGGTTTACGTTCTCCTCTGTTACAAACCTAACAATCCTCACTACCATCTGAGTCAGTGAAGAACCAATAACGGTTGCGGAGGTCCAGGGGAGGATCCCCACCCGTCACTGGTACCTTCCGCTTCCGTTTTTTTTTGTTCTTCTTTCTCGTCCAACCCTCCTCCAGGACCTCCCTCCCTCCATCGTCCTCAGAGCGCCCCTCACTTGAGGCCTCATTCAGGCGTTTGAGAAGGCCCTTGCCAGGACCGGAAGTGTCCATCTGCACCTGCTCAGTAGGAACAGGAGGTGGACGAGAAGGACCAGGGACAGGGGAAGAAACAGGCACGGGAAGGGAAGGGGATGAGGGAAGAGGGACAGGGGGGACAGGAACAGACAAAGGAGGGGGAGAGGGGGAAGGGGCGGGGCGGGGCAGGGGAGGGCAGATGAACAGGGACCCCAGGGCCCTTCCTCCCAGGTGGTTTTGGGGGACCCATAGGGGTTGTCCTGACCCCAGGACTTTTAGAGGCCCTAGGTGCCGGCACCGGGGGAACCAACCCACTGGCAACAGGCGCAGCCGGAGCTGCCACATCCCCAGGCCTGCGCCTATTTGCCCTTTGCCTCTGTGGGCGAGGCTCAGGGCCAGGGGGGCCCGACTGAACCCCGCTTGGACCTGCGGGGCCAGCAGCTGGCACCGACCCCCCCTCCTCCTGCCCCTCAGCATGACCAGGACCACTCTCTTCCGACCCATACCCACGGAAGGCCTTCGGGCACCGGCTAAAGGGGTGACCCAGTTCCCCACACAGGTTACAAACGATAAGCCTGCAGGTGTCCGGCGAGTGCCCGAAGCCATTGCACCTCACGCAGCGTGGCATGGTACAATCTGCGCTGAGGTGCGCCTGGCTACCGCACTTAAAGCAGCGCCGAGGCTGGCCAGGGTAAAACACCAGGATCCTGTCCCTGCCAATGAAGGCACTGCCAGGGACATGCGCCACGCTACTGCCCTGCCTTTTCAGGCGGATCCTGGCTGTCCACGCCCCGGTCCAAACCCCACGCTCGTCCACGACTTTCCTTAGTGGACTCTGCAGCTGCCCGTACCGCCCGAGCCAGGTCATTATATCCTCGGGCGGCAATGACTCGTTCCTCATGAGTACTGTTAGGGTCTTCACCTCCTCTTGGCGGGACAGAGGGATGACCCTTACGCTCTTCCAGGGGTCTGACTTCCTCACAATCTCATAGATGGTCAAAAACATCTCCATCGAGACGGAAGAGACAAAACTTATATCGAACTCCCTGGAGTTTGTGGGGTGGATTACAGCAAAGAGGTCAGAAACCTTGAACCTCAATGCCAACACCCAGTCAATTATCTGTCCACGGGTAGGGCACTGCCCTGCCCCTTCCCATTTTAACTGCACCACGTTACGTCTCCTTCTCTCTGGACCCCCTGTACCCCTTGACCAGGCACCACCGCCCTGTGCCTGGTCTGCTGGCGGGGCCCTAAAATTCTGGGCCCCGAACCGGCCATACAGGGGGGCCAGAGGGACACTGGCGCCAGCCACCTGGGCAAAGGACCTCCCTTCCTTTAGGGCAGTCAGAAGTCCCGCCTCCTGTGGCTGGTCAAGCAGCAAACCCGGGGCAGGAGGGGAAACCCCTGCAGACATGGCACCACCCACAGACCCCCCCTCCCCTACAACCACTTCACTCTGGGGTTGAGAACCCCCAACCTGCCTCCCCACCTTCCTCCTTACAACTTGGGGCGGAGGCACACCAGGGGTTTCCCCCAAGATGGTCGCCATCTGGCTGTCCCCCAAGTTGTCCCAGTCTGCCGGGATGGCAGCATCAACATCACCACCCTCCTCCCCCATGGCAGACTGGCCATCCACACCCCCCTGAGATCCCTCCAACATCCGGATGAAGGAGAGAGCCGGGCACTCCTCCTGCAGTGCCTCCATCCGACTCTCCCCCCAACCTGCAGAACACTGACCTGCAGGCACATTCACCTCTGAACCCTCCCGACCTCCATCCCGCACTAGCGGCAGACCGGAAGCTGTGCTGGACGCCGGCCGGAAGTGGCCTGAATCCGCCGCCAGCGGCACCTCCGGCAAGCCCGCCCCTCCCGGCTCCTCCCCCAACTCGCGGGAAACGCCCGCCACAACTCCGGCGCCATTTACCACGGCCGGGACATTCAGGGATTGTGGGTCACTGGCTCCCTGAGCCGATCCATCCACACCCACCTCCCGCAACTCGTCAGCCTCCACCACCACCTCCATAGCTGTAACATTTCCCGCCACCACCTGGGACTCAGCATGGAGCCCTTCACATGTCTCCCCCTCCCCCATGGCGTGCACAGGTGCGGCGGCCGCCATCTTGGCAGGTCCGCCCTGCACCTCTTGCTGGGCACACTCAGGGTTCATGGGGGGGTTACAAGGAACAGTCCCGGTAGTCTCTTTGGGCTTCTCACCCATCTCTTCCGCCACATCCTCCACACAGGCCGTCTGGACTCTGACAGGGGTCTTCAACCTGGGAGCAGCCAGCGGCTTCAGCAGCACTACCGGCGTCAAGCCAGCCCTACCCCCGCCAACCAAACCCATCTCCTGTGAGACTGGATCATCGGGTGCCCTACCCGGATCCACCTGTGTCCCTGCCACAGACACAGGCTGGATGACAACAGGGACCCGGGGACCCTCCTCAGCCTCACAAGCGGGGATCGTACCCGGTTGGGGGGCTTCACCGCTGACCTGTACTGCTTCCACCGCTGGCTCTGACACCGGCTCCACTTCCTCTCCACCATCCTGCAGGGGCTGCTGGGAAGAGCTTCCCCGCCTCGCAGCCTGGGTACCCTCCTGGCTGGCCCTCCGGATCTCCCGGCGCACCTCCAGGCAGAAGCCCCTCTCTCCGATGCCTCTTTCACAGAGCCCGTTGACCATGTCCCAATCCTCCGCACACCTCTGCTTCAGGAGCTCAATAGCCTCCTTAAACTCTCTCCTTCGGGAGCTGTTGGTACGATCCCGCCTGTTGCGGAGATCCGACAGGACCTCCATTCTTCTGCAAAAAGCAGCAGCAGCCTTTTGTATCAGGCCCTTCACTTTATTCCTCCTCTTGCGGGTCTTGGAGGGATCCTCTCCTGGCTGAGCCCGGGTCCAGTCTGATAGTATGGACTGGGTTCCCAGGAACAGCCTCTCCTCTCTGGTCAGATCCCGCAAACCAGGGATGGTCTGGACGTCTCCAGGCCGGGCCAGCTGCCCCGAGCCTGGGCTTGAGGAAGCCATCACTCCCCCTCTCACTCTCCATGCTCTGGTTCCTCAGGAGCTCCAGCAGCACGCAACCTTCTCCTTCGCTGTCAGGAGCTGGAAATTTTTTATTTTGTATAAACAGCTACCAAGAACATAGTATATATACATTATAAAACAAAACTGACCATACTGGTAAGACAGAACATAATAACAAAACAATAAACAAAAGAGCATCTCCTGGGCAAGCATATAACGGACCCAAGGATCCTACAGTCACGTAAATTTTGCCTAACAGGCATACCACCTGCTGGCCACACCCAGTCCTGGGGGCCACTGCAGGAAACAGGTCATAGCCATAGTAAAACAACACAACAGGGAAATAAACAGGTCATACTGGAAAAACAGAATAATAAATACTTCATTTATCTTAGGATATCAGGCCTATCAGGCCTATAATAACAGACTGGCTCCTCACCCGCTGGCTTCACCCACGTTTGGGGGCCACTGCATGGAAAGACACACTAACTTATACTATTAAATAAACCACACCAACCTACATTACACTACACAGCACACCCTTATACAAGCGAGAACGTATAGACCAGGTCTATCTGCAGCCTTACATAAAAAATAACCAGAAGCAAAATCTAAGGGGAGTGGAAAGGACAGCAAAGACCACCACCCAACAAGGAAAAGAGTCTGGCTCAAGGCGGCTGGAAGTTAAAACCCCTCCATAAACGGGCACACCTTCCCGCCCCGACTCTTTCCCTTTGCAGACACCTCACCTTCACCAACTCCCGAAAGACATCACCCACCACCTCATGCACAGACAGAATTTTGCCCCTAGTGGACACCAAACACCTAGCGTGCCAAGTGTAATAGAGGACAACTGTACTAGCTAAAAACAGTGACGACAACTCAAAACCCCTGTGGACTCTGAAGTTACCGTACACCCTCTCAGAAACGGACAGGGCCGAGAGGCGGGGATAGCCGATGGCATCCTCCACTCCCCTCAGAACCTCCAGGTTGAAAGGGCACTGGACCAAAAAATGGTCCATGGTCTCCAGTATCCCCCCACACTCCCGACGAGGACAATCTCTGTCATCAAGGTTCCAGTACTTTAGGTTTGCACGGACGTAAAGGCGTCCATGGAACGCCCTCCACGCAAGGTCCCAAAACTTAGGTGGAATTCTCGGGGAATTCAGGAGGGCTAGCCCCTCCCCGAGGACTCTCTCCGGACAGTCCCTCAAAACCAGTGGCTTCAAAATGTCCGAGGCCATGACCCTTGAGTGCAGCTCACGCCGACCCATAGAGCCCACCTCAAGGGCAGTTATCCGCCACTGCCTCAGTACCTTCAAAGCCTGTGGGACATAGGATGGGAGATACCCATGCGATCTACGCAGATCACCAGGCCGCCCCCCATCCTCCCACTCACTCAGGAACAGCAAGAGCCAGCCCTTGCATGAACGCTCCCACAGCGAAGGCCCGTCCACAAAGATGGACTGGAGGTTGAACTTTACAAAAACGACAGTGAAGAACACCACCGGATTGACCATGTCCAACCCCCCATGCCTCCGCTGCCGGTACGTGACCTCCCTTTTAATCAAGTTCAGTCTGTTTCCCCACAAAAGCAGGAAAAACAGACTCATGATTCGAGCATAGAGAGATGCCCGCAACAGACAGACGTAGCTGACATAGAGAAACTCAGGCAGCAAGTATGTTTTGATCAGGCTCACCCTTTCTCTCAGCGTCAGCTTCCAGCCTTTCCAGGCATTCACTTTCCGAGACGCACCAACCAACCTGCTCTCCCAGTTTAGCTTGGGATAATCTTCCGGGCCGAAAAAGATGCCTAAAATTTTGATTTTTGGCTGGGGCACCGGGAAAACGTCCGGGAGGGCGAACTGCTCACCCTCCCTTCCCAACCAGAGAACCTCACTCTTCTCCCAGTTGACAAGCGAACCCGATGCCTCGGAGTAGCCTCCAATCTGTGTTTCCACAAATTGGGCCTCCTCTCGGCTAGACACCACCACCGAGACATCATCCGCATAGGCCACCACCCTCACTGCCAAATCTGAGCCACTGCAAGGCTCCACCGGGACCCCCCTCAAACGCCCGCAGTCAAGCCTCTTCACAAAGGGATCTACCGCAAAGACGTAGAGAAGGGGACTCAGCGGGCAACCCTGCCTGACACCAGAGTCCACAGGAAAGCAGGGACCCGTCCAACCATTGACAAGGGGGAAGCTCTCAGCCCCCCTGTACAAAACCTCGAGCCAATCCACAAATTGGTCAGGCAGGCCGTATCTTCTCAAAAGAAGCCAGAGATACTCATGGCTCACCCGATCAAAAGCCTTCGCCTGATCCAATGCCAGCAGGTACTGCCCATCACCCGTTGCCCTGCACCTTTCCACGGCCTCCCGGACGCTCAGGACAGCACTAAATGTGCTACGGCCAGGAACTGCGCAGTGCTGGGAGACTGACAGTAACTTGTCAGCGACTGATGACATACGTGAAAATAATATCTTTGCCAGTATCTTCCTATCCGTAGTGAGAAGGGCAATGGGACGCCAGTTCTCAATAACGGACAAATCTTTCCCCTTTGACAGGAGGATCAGAGCTGACCTTCTCATCGAGGGAGGCAGCAGGCCGTTGGCCAAACACTCACAGAACACCTCCCTCAGAAGAGGGGCCAAAAGACCCTTAAAGGTTTTATAAAACTCTGCCGTGAAACCGTCAGGCCCAGGCGACTTTTTTGGTGACAATGAGTCAATGGCCTGCTCGACCTCAGCGATTGAAATCTCGTCTGTCAAAGAGTCAGGGAGGTCAAACCCCGCGCGGAGCGGAGTTCCATCAAGGAAGTCCCTGACTTTCTCCATATCCAAAGGCTTCTTCTTCAGGAGGTCTGAAAAATGGTCCCTGATGACTCCCAGGATCCCTGATTTGGACCGCACCAGTGACCCAGAGGAGTCCCTCAGGCCATGTACGACCTTCGCACTCACCGCCTCACCACAGTTCTTGTAAGGATCCGGGGAGGAAAACTTCCCGTAACCCCTCTCAAGGACCAGGGAGGCGAGACGGTCATACTGACACTCCTTCATCTGAAGCTTCAGATCGGATATCTGTTCCTGAGGGCCCCCAAAAGAGATCAGGTCATCTAAGCGCCTGCGCAACCTCTGGTAGGCCAGGTACTTGGAACTTGCCCGGTACCTAGAGACCCTACGGAAAAAGCCCTCCGACCTTTTCTTCACTGCTTCCCACCATTCCTGGCGGGAGCAGCCGCTCTCAAGGAGCGAGGCCTGTTCCGTAAGAAAGGTCTCATAGGCTCCCCTGACTTCAGAGTCCTCGAGCAGCGACATATTCAGTCGCCACAAACCCTTCCCTTTCTGGGGGGTCTCGGCAACATTCAGAGTCACAGATACCATACAGTGATCGGAGAACTCCACCGCATGCAGCACAGGAGCCGCAAAGGCAGAGTCCCCCTTCAAAAAAAACCTGTCTAACCTACTCTTACAGCTACCTCTGGAGTAAGTGAACCCCGTGTGATTGGGGAGGCGGCAAACGTGCGCATCCACCAATCCGGCTTCCCTCACTATAGTATTCAGAAAAATACTATCATATCCCAGGGGGCCAGAGGCACCTGCCCGATCCTTTGATCTGGTGACCATGTTGAAATCACCGCCAAAGACCACCTGCTGGGACGTAAAAAGGTAAGGCTTGACCGCCGTAAGGAGGCTCTTCCTGTCCCTCTTGGACTGGGGACCGTAAAAGTTGATGAGCCGAAGGAATTGCCCCCTCACGACAGCGTCCACCACCAGACACCTACCAGTCTCCACTTCAATTACTCGTCGGCAAGCCACCGGACCAGTCTTAAAAAGGACCGCAACTCCACTGCAGGGCTCGGCCGCAAGAGACCAGAGGGAGGGCCCGCATCTCCACTCCCTCTTCGCCAAATGCACCTCTGCCACCGATGCCAGCCAGGTCTCTTGCAAAAACAAAATGTCAGCCTCAATCTGGCTGAGAAAAGTGAAGGCCGCAAAACGAGCCGCCACAGAACGAACACTCGCGACATTAATCGTCGCAAGGCGTATTGGAGAGGGTACTGCCATCATTAGTAATTGGATGGTTTACATTCTCCTCTGTTACCCAACACCCTACAAACCCTCACTTTCCTCCGAGTCGGAGAAAAACCAGTAGCGGTTCCGGAGATCAAGAGGGGGATCTCCACCACCTCCCGCTACTGGCACCTTCCTCTTCCTCTTTTTTTTGTTGGACTTTTTCTTGGTCCAACCCTCCTCCAAGACCTCCTCCCCACCCCCGTCCTCGGAGAGCCCGCTCGAGGCCTCCTTCGGACGCTTAAAAAGGCCCTTCCCAGGACCGGAGGTGTCCATCTGGTCCTGATTATCAGGACCAGGCAAAGAACGTGAAGAACGAGGGGCAGGGGAAGGAGCAACAGGGAGAGGAAGGGAAGGGGACAAGGGAGGGGGGACGGGGGGGACAGAGACAGACAAAAAAAGGAGAGGAAGGGGGGGCGGGGGTGGGACAGGGGAGGGCAAATGGGCAGAGGGAGGGACTCTGGGACCACTCCTCCCAGATGGTTTTGGGGGACCCACGGTTTTTGATTGGGCACCACCCGGAGCAGGCTTGCCCCCAGGACCCTTAGAGGCCCTAGGCGCTGGCACCGGGGGAGCCGGCCTAGTGCCACTAGGCACAGCCGAAGCTGCAGCAGCCCCCTGCCTGTGCCTGCTCGCCCTCTGCCTCTGCGGGAGAGGGTCAGATGAACCTGACTGGACCCCAGAGCCCGAAGGACCAGCAGTTGGCCCTGACCCCCCATTCCCCTGACCCCCAGCTTGACCAGACCCACACTCTTCTGACCCATACCCCCGGAAGGCCTTCGGGCACCTGCTGAAGGGGTGACCCAGTTCCCCACACAGATTGCAAACAATCAATCTGCAGGTGTCTGGCGAGTGCCCGAAGCCATTGCACCTCACGCAGCGTGGCATAGTACAATCTGCGCTGAGGTGCGCCGGGCTGCCGCACTTAAAGCAGCGCAGAGGCTGGCCAGGGTAAAACACCAGGATCCTGTCCCTGCCAATAAAGGCACTGCCAGGGACATGCATGACACTGGTGCCCTGCCTCTTCAGGCGGATCCTGGCTGTCCACGCCCCGGTCCAAACCCCACGCTCGTCCAGGACTTTCTTTAGTGGACTCTGCAGCTGCCCGTACCGCCCGAGCCAGGTCATTATATCCTCGGGCGGCAACGACTCGTTCCTCACGAGTACTGTAAGGGTTTTCACCTCCTCTTGGCGGGACAGAGGGACCACCCTAATACTCTTCCAGGGGTCTGACTTCCTTAAAATCTCGTAGACAGTAAGGAGCATCTCCATCGTTACTGCAGAAACGAAGCTGATGTCAAATTCCCTGGAGTTTGTTGGGTGGATGACAGCAAAGAGGTCCGAAACTTTGAACCTTGCTGCCAACACCCAATCAATTATCTGTCCTCTGGTGGGGCACTGCCCTGCCCCCTCCCATTTTAGCTGGACCACATTACGTCTCCTTCTCTCTGGGCCCCCTGTACCCCTTGACCAGGCGCCACCGTCCTGCGCCTGATCTGCCGGAGGGGCCCGAAAATTCTGAGCCCCGAACCGAGCATACGGGGGGCCAGAGGGACACTGGCACCAGCCACCTGGGCGAAGGACCTCCCTTCCTTCAGGGCCGTCAGAAGACCCGCCTCCTGTGGCTGGTCAAGCAAAACACTTGGGGCCGGGGGGGGGACCCACCGCAGGATCACTATTCCCCATAGCCCCGCCCACCACCTCATCCACAACACCCTGGGGTTGAGAACCCCCCGCCTGCCTCCCCTCCTTCCTCCTCACCACCGGGGCCGGGGGTACATCTGGGACACCCCCCAAGATGGCCGCCAACTGGCTGTCTTGTAGATTGTCCCACTCTGCCGGGACAGTGACAGCAGTAACACCCCCCACCTCCATATCCTCCTGATCCACAGCAGACTCCTGGGACCCTTCCAGCAATCTGATAAAGTGGAGTGCTGGAGAATCCTCCCGCAGCACCCCCATCCTGCTCTCCCCCCAGTCAGCCGATTGCTGACCTGCAGGCAGCACTTCCTCAGACCCATCCCCCGCACCTCCCCCACCTCCTGACCTGGCGGTAGACCGGAAGTGGCGGGAGACACAAGCCGGAAGTGGTCCGAAACCACCTCCCGCGGCTCTTCCGGCAAGCCCGCCCCTCCCGGCCCCTCCCCCACCTCGCGGGCGACGCCCGCTGCGGCTCCGGCGCCATTACCCACTGGCGGGACACAGGGAGCCTGTGGATCATCTTCCCCCGCATCTTGCGGAGGAAGCGATCCAGCCTCATCCACCACACCTTCCCTCTCTACCACCACCACCTCCGCAACTGGACCGGGAACCGCTACCAGAGTCTTAATGGTAAGTCCTTCAGCACATGTTTCCCCCTCCCCCATAGCGTGTGTCTGTGCAGCGGCCGCCATCTTGGCAGGTCCGCCCTGCACAACTGGGACACACACTGGGCTCATCAGGGTACTATCTTGGGGAATCACAGTCCCGGGATCCACAGTAGCCAGGGTCTCCACACCACCGATCTTCTGGGCCTTTGGGATCTTCTGGGTGCCGGTCAGCAGTGGCGATAGCACCACCACAGGCTTTAGAATCACCGCCCTGCCTCCACCAGCCGCACCAGCCTCCCGCTGCACTGCTTCCTCGGGTTCCCTACCCGGCTCTACCTGTTCCCCAGCCCTAGACACAGGCTGGGCTGACACAGGGAGCCGGGGACCCTCCACAGTTTTGCAAGCAGGGGCCGTGCCGGGCTGGGAAGCCTCCACACTGCCACCGGTCTCCATTGCACTCTCCACCTCCGGTTCCACTGGATCCGGCTCTCTCCTTCCTGCCTCCGCCTGCGAGGCCTGCACAGAAGGCTGACCCCCACGTCTCACAGCCTGGGTTCCCTCCTGGCTGGCTCTCCTGATCTCCCGCCTCACCTCCAGGCAGAAGCCATGTTCTCCAATGCCCCTCTCACACAGGCCGTCGATCAAATCCCATTCCTGGGCGCACTGTGCCTTCAAGGACTCTATGGCCTCTCTGTACTCCTTCCTCCGGGAGCTGTTCACCCTGTCCCGGCGGTTCCGGAGGTTGGACAGGACCTCCATTTTTTTGCAAAAGGCTAGGGATGCCTTCTGCACTAAACCCTTCACCTTTGCCCTCCGCTTTCTTGTCTGCGACGGGTCCTCTCCTGGCTGGGCCCGGGTCCAATCGGAGATGGAAAGTTGGGTCCCCAGGAACAGCTTCTCATCCCTGGACAGGTCTTTCAGTCCAGGGATGGTATGGACATCTCCAGGCCGGGCCAGCTGCCCCGAGCCTGGGCTAGAGGAGGCCATCTCTCCCCCTCTCTCTCAGAACGCTTTGGTTCCTCAGGAGCACCAGCAGCCACAACCTACTCCTTCAAACGCTGGAGCTGGAAATTTGTTTTTTATTTCAACTGCTACATAAAAATAATCATAGTACAACATAAACAAAAGAAAGAACAGACCATCCAGGTATAAACAAAATGTAATATAACTAAACAATAAACACCTAAGCTTCCCAATAGAACATAATTAGTCCCATATTTTACAAAAGTTGTCCACATGGCATACCGCACTGCAAGCATCACCCATATGCTTCTGGGGAGCTACTGCAGGCTGGGTCATGGCCACTTAACTTAATACTAATAATCTTAAAAACATATTCCTAATACTGATACTATACAAAACTAACACACCACACTACACTGCACTGCACGCCACACCGTTTTTACAGGCGAGAACGTATAGACCAGGTCTGTCTGCAGCCTTACATCAAAAAATAGCCAAATACAAAATCTAAGGGAAGTGGAAAGAATAGACAGAACCACCACCCTTTCAAGGGAGAGAATCTGGCTTAAGGAGGCTGGAAGTTAAAACCCCTCCACAAACGGGCACTCCTTCCCGCCCCGACTCTCTCTCTTTCCAGATTCCTCACCTTCACCAACTCCCGAAAGATATCACCCACCACCTCATGCACAGACAGGATTTTGCCCCTAGTGGACACCAAACACCTAGCGTGCCAAGTGTAATAGAGGACGACTGTACTAACTAAAAACAGTGACGACAACTCAAAACCCCTGTGAACTCTGAAGTTGCCATACACCCTCTCAGGAAGGGACAGGGCCGAGAGGCGGGGATAGCCGATGGCATCCTCCACTCCCCTCAGAACCTCCAGGTTGAAAGGGCACTGGACATAAAAATGGTCCATGGTCTCCAGTACCCCCTCACACTCCTGACGAGGACAATCTCTGTCATCAAGGTTCCGGTACTTTAGGTTTGCACGGACGTAAAGGCGTCCATGGAACGCCCTCCATGCAAGGTCCCAAAACTTAGGTGGAATTCTCGGGGAATTCAGGAGGGCTAGCCCCTCCCCAAGGACTCTCTCCGGACAGTCCCTCAAAGCCAGTGGCTTCAAAATGTCCGAGGCCATGACCCTTGAGTGCAGCTCACACCGACCCATAGAGCCCACCTCAAGGGCAGTTATCCGCCACTGCCTCAGTACCTTCAAAGCCTGTGGGACGTAGGATGGGAGATACCCATGCGATCTACGCAGATCACCAGGCCGTCCCCCATCCTCCCACTCACTCAGGAACAGCAAGAGCCAGCCCTTGCATGAACGCTCCCACAGCGAAGGCCCATCCACAAAGATGGACTGGAGGTTGAACTTTACGAAAACGACAGTGAAGAACACCACCGGATTGACCATGTCCAACCCCCCATGCCTCCGCTGCCGGTACGTGACCTCCCTTTTAATCAAGTTCAGTCTGTTTCCCCACAAAAGCAGGAAAAACAGACTCATGATTCGAGCATAGAGAGATGCCGGCAACAGACAGACGTAGCTGACATAGAGAAACTCAGGCAGCAAGTATGTTTTGATCAGGCTCACCCTTTCTCTCAACGTCAGCTTCCAGCCTTTCCAGGCATTCACTTTCCGAGACGCACCAACCAACCTGCTCTCCCAGTTTAGCTTGGGATAATCATCCGGGCCGAAAAAGATGCCTAAAATTTTGATTTTTGGCTGGGGCACCGGGAAAACGTCCGGGAGGGCGAACTGCTCACCCTCCCTTCCCAACCAGAGAACCTCACTCTTCTCCAAGTTGACAAGCGAACCCGATGCCTCGGAGTAGCCTCCAATCTGCGTTTCCACAAATTGGGCCTCCTCTCGGCTAGACACTACCACCGAGACATCATCCGCATAGGCCACCACCCTCACTGCCAAATCTGAGCCACTGCAAGGCTCCACCGGGACCCCCCTCAAACGCCCGCAGTCAAGCCTCTTCACAAAGGGATCTACCGCAAAGACGTAGAGAAGGGGACTCAGCGGGCAACCCTGCCTGACACCAGAGTCCACAGGAAAGCAGGGACCCGTCCAACCATTGACAAGGGGGAAGCTCTCAGCCCCCCTGTACAAAACCTCGAGCCAATCCACAAATTGGTCAGGCAGGCCGTATCTTCTCAGAAGAAGCCAGAGATACTCATGGCTCATCCGATCAAAAGCCTTCGACTGATCCAATGCCAGCAGGTACTGCCCATCACCCGTTGCCCTGCACCTTTCCACGGCCTCCCGGACGCTCAGGACAGCACTAAATGTGCTACGGCCAGGAACTGCGCAGTGCTGGGAGACTGACAGTAACTCGTCAGCGACTGCTGACATACGTGAAAATAATATCTTTGCCAGTATCTTCCTATCCGTAGTGAGAAGGGCAATGGGACGCCAGTTCTCAATAACGGACGAATCTTTCCCCTTTGACAGGAGGATCAGAGCTGACCTTCTCATCGAGGGAGGCAGCAGGCCTTTGGCCAAACATTCGCAGAATACCTCCCTCAGAAGAGGGGCCAAGAGACCCTTAAAGGTTTTATAGAACTCAGCCGTAAAGCCATCAGGCCCGGGCGACTTCTTTGGTGACAAAGAGTCAATGGCCTGCTCGACCTCAGCGACCGAAATCTCATCTGTCAAAGAGTCAGGGAGGTCGGACCCCACACGGAGCGGAGTCCCATCAAGGAAGTCCCCGACTTTCTCCATATCTAAAGGCTTCTTCTTCAGGAGGTCCGAAAAATGGTCCCTGATGACGCCCAGGATCCCTGATTTGGACCGCACCAGTGATCCAGAGGAGTCCCTCAGGCCATGTATGACCTTCGAACTCACCGCCTCACCACAGTTCTTGTAAGGATCCGGGGAGGAGAACTTCCCGTAATCCCTCTCAAGGACCAGGGAGGCGAGACGGTCATACTGACACTCCTTCATCTGAAGCTTCAGATCGGATATCTGTTCCTGAGGGCCCCCAAAGGAGATCAGGTCATCTAAGCGCCTGCGTAACCTCTGGTAGGCCAGGTACTTGGAACTCGCCCGGAACCTAGAGACCCTACGGAAAAAGCCCTCCGACCTTTTCTTCACTACTTCCCACCATTCCTGGCGGGAGCAGCCGCTCTCAAGGAGCGAGGCCTGTTCCGTAAGAAAGGTCTCATAGGCCTCCCTGACTTCAGAGTCCTCAAGCAGCGACCCATTCAGTCGCCACAACCCTCTCCCTTTCTGAGGGGTCTCGGCAACGTTCAGAGTCACAGATACCATACAGTGGTCGGAAAACTCCACCGCATGCAGCTCAGGAGCCGTAAAGGCAGAGTCCCCCTTTAAAAAAAACCTGTCTAACCTACTCTTGCAACTACCTCTGGTGTAGGTGAACCCCGTGTGATTGGGGAGGCGGCAAACGTGCGCATCCACCAATCCGGCTTCCCTCACTACAGTATTTAGAAAAATACTATCGTATCCCAGGGGGCCAGAGGCACCTGCCCGATCCTTTGATCTGGTGATCATATTGAAATCACCGCCAAAGACCACCTGCTGGGATGTGAAAAGGTATGGCTTGACCATCGTAAGGAGGCTCTTCCTGTCCCTCTTGGACTGGGGACCGTAAAAATTGATGAGCCGAAGGAATTGCCCCCTCACGACAGCGTCCACCACCAGACACCTACCAGTTTCCACCTCAATTACCCGTCGGCAAGCCACCGGACCGGTCTTAAAAAGGACCGCAACTCCACTGCAGGGCTCGGCCGCAAGAGACCAGAGGGAGGGCCCACATCTCCACTCCCTCTTCGCCAGATGCACCTCCGCCACCGATGCCAGCCAGGTCTCTTGCAAAAATAAAATGTCAGCTTCAATCTGGCTGAGAAAATTAAAGGCCGCAAAACGAGCCGCCACAGAACGAACACTCGCGACATTAATCGTCACAAGGCGTATTGGAGAGGGTACCGCCATCATAAATAATTGGATGATTTGCATTCTCCTCTGTCACCCAACACCCTACAAATCCTCACTGTCATCAGAATCTGAGAAAAACCAGTAGCGGTTGTGGAGAGTAAGGGGAGGATCTCCACCTCCACCCGCTACTGGCACTTTTCTCTTCCTCTTTTTTTTGTTAGACTTCTTTTTTGTCCAACCTTCCTCCAAAACCTCCTCCCCACCACCATCCTCCGAGTGGCCACTAGAGGCCTCTTTCAGTCTCTTAAAAAGGCCCTTCCCAGGACCTGAGGTGTCCATCTGGTCCTGGTCGACAGGACCGGACACGGGACAAGAGGGACCAGGGATAGGGGAAGGAGCAACAGGAGGGGGAAGGGAGGGGGACAAGGGGGGGGGGACAGGGACAGACACGGGAGGGGAAGGGGACGAAGGGGGGGGGGGGGGTGGGGGCAGGACAGGGGAGGGCAAATGGGCCGGGTTAGGAACCCTGGGACCACCTCTCCCAGATGGTTTTTGGGAACCCATTGGTCTTAATTGGGTCCCACTTGGAGCAGGCGTGCCCCCAGAACCCCTAGAGGCCCTAGGTGCTGGCACAGGGGGAGCCGGCCTACTGCCACTAGGCGCAGCCGAAGCTGCAGCATCCCCCTGCTTGCGCCTGCCCGCCCTCTGCCTCTGCGGGAGAGGGTCAGATGGACTAGGCCGAGTCCCTGAACCCGTAGGACCAGTAGCTGGCCCTGACCCCCCATTCCCCTGACCCCCAGCTTGACCAGACCCACACTCTTCCGACCCATACCCTCGGAAGGCCTTCGGGCACCGGCTGAAGGGGTGACCCAGTTCCCCACACAGATTGCACACGATCAATCTGCAGGTGTCTGGCGAGTGCCCGAAGCCATTGCACCTCACGCAGCGAGGCATAGTACAGTCTGCGCTGAGGTGCGCCGGGCTGCCGCACTTAAAACAGCGCCGAGGCTGGCCAGGGTAAAACACCAGGATCCTGTCCCTGCCAATGAACGCACTGCCAGGGACATGCATGACACTGGTGCCCTGCCTCTTCAGGCGGATCCTGGCTGTCCACGCCCCGGTCCAAACCCCACGCTCGTCCAGGACTTTCTTAAGTGGACTCTGCAGCTGCCCGTACCGCCCGAGCCAGGTCATTATGTCCTCGGACGGCAATGACTCGTTCCTCACGAGTACTGTGAGGGTTTTCACCTCCTCTTGGCGGGACAGAGGGATCACCCTAATATTCTTCCAGGGGTCAGTCTTCCTTAGAATCTCGTAGACTGTAAGGAACATCTCCATCGTTACTGCAGAAACGAAGCTGATGTCAAATTCCCTGGAGTTTGTCGGGTGAATGACAGCAAAGAGGTCCGAAACTTTGAACCTTGCTGCCAACACCCAATCAATTATCTGTCCTCTGGTGGGGCACTGCCCTGCCCCTTCCCACTTCAACTGGACCACGTTGCGTCTCCTTCTCTCCGGACCCCCTGTACCCCTTGACCAGGCGCCACCGTCCTGCGCCTGATCCGCCGGAGGGGCCCGGAAATTCTGAGCCCCAAACCGAGCATACAGGGGGGCCAGAGGGACACTGGCACCAGCCACCTGGGCGAAGGACCTCCCTTCCTTCAGGGCTGTCAGAAGGCCCGCCTCCTGTGGCTGGTCAAGCACTACACTTGGGGCCGGGGGAGGACCCTCCACAGGACCACTACTCCCCTTAGCTCCGCCCACCACCTCATCCTCAGCACACTGGGGTTGAGAAACCCCTACTTGCCTCCCCTCCTTCCTCCTAACCACCTGGGGTGGAGGCACAACTGGGGTATCCCCCAAGATGGCCACCATCTGGCTGTCCTGCAAGCTGTCCCAATCTGCAGGGACAGCCTCTACAGCATCACCTCCCACCTCCATTCCCTCCTGATCCGCAGCCTGCACCTGGGAGCCTTCCAGCTGGCGGATGAACTCAAGAGCCGGGGACTCCCCCTGCAGCACCCCCATCTTGCTCTCCCCCCAATCAGCCGAGCGCTGATCTGCAGGCATTCCCTCCACAGCCCCCTCCCCCACACTTCCCCTCACTTCCTGGCCCGGTGGCAACCCGGAAGTTGCGGGTGACTCCGACCGGAAGTGCTCCGGAACTACCTCCAGCGGCTCCGCTGGCAAGCCCGCCCCTCCCGGCCCCTCCCCCAACTCGCGGGCCACGCCCGCCTCCGTTCCGGCGCCATTAGCCTCTGGCGGGATGCTGGAAGCCTGTGGATCAGCTTCCCCCGCATCTCGCAGAGGAAGCGATCCATCCCCATCCCCTGCACAATCCCTCTCCTCCTCCACCACCACCGCAACCTCAACTGAACCCACAGTCACAGCCGGAGTCTCAGAGGTAAGACCAGGGTTTGTTTCACCCTCCCCCATGGCGTGTGTTTGTGCAGCGGCCGCCATCTTGGCGGGTCCGCCCTGCACCTGCATCACACACGCTGGGATCACTGGGTTTCCCTGTAAGATAGTCCCGGCAGTCTCTCCCGGCTTAATAGCCTCCTCCCTGGGGTCCATCTTCTGGGAACACTGAGCCCCCTCCACAGCCACGAGCCAAGCAGCCGTCAGTGGTTTGAGCAACACCACTGGTGTTAAGCCAGCCCTGCCTCCTCCAACCACACTAGGCTCCAGTGAAGCTGAATCATTGGGTGCCCTACCCGGTTCCACCTGTGCCCCTGCCACAGACACAGGCTGGGAAACACCAGGGGTCCGGGGACCCTCCTCAGCTTCACGAGCAGAGGTCACACTGGGCTGGGGGGCCGCACCACCGCCGGCTACCGCTGCCTCCTCCATCGGCACCGCACCTGGCTCCGCACCTGGCTCCACTCCAGACTCCACCACCGGCGGGACTTGCGGGGACGGTTGGCTTCCGCGTCTCGCGGCCTGGGTTCCCTCCTGGCTTGCCCTTCTGATCTCCCGGCGGACCTCCAGAAGGAAGCCCCTCTCGCCGACACCACGCTCGCAGAGCCCATCCAGCAGGTCCCAGTCATCCGCACACTGGCCCTTCAGGAGCTCAATTGCCTCCCTGAATTCCCGGCGTCTTGAGCTGTTGGACCTATCCCTCCGATTCCTGAGGTCTGACAGGACCTCCATTTTTTTTTGAAAAGCCAGGGAGGCCTTTTGAATGAGGCCCTTCACCCTGGCTCTCCTCTTCCTGGTCCTCGACGGGTCTTCCCCTGGCTGGGCCCGGGTCCAGTCGGATAAAATTAACTGGGTCCCCAGGAACAGCCTCTCCTCCCGGGCCAAATCCCGCAGACCAGGGATGGTCTGGACTTCACCAGGCCGGGCCAGCTGCCCTGAGCCTGGGCTCGAGGAAGCCATGCTTCCCCCTCTCACTCTGAACGCTCTGGTTCTTCAGGAGCACCAGCAGCACACGTCCTGCTCCCTCGCTGTCTGGAGCTGGAGATATTTTTTATTATAAAACAGCTACCACAACAGAAAATTTATACATAACAGAAAACAGAACAGAAACAATCCCAATCCGGTAAAATAAACATGGTAAATTAAACTCAAAATCCTGAAAAAGACTACAGACATATAGTAGGCCCTAAGCCTGTATGATCATGAGCATAAAAGAATGGCATACTGCCTGCTGGCATCGCCCATAATTTTGGGGAGCCACTGCACTGGCAGGTCATGGCCATCCATGGCATATATCAAACTCATAACTGAAACTTAAAACTTAAACTTATATCTTAAAACTGACTATACAAACAAAACTACTAACACCCTAACACAGCACTACACTTCACACCCATTTACACAGGCGAGAATGCATAGACCCGGTTTGTCCGCAGCCCTACTTCAAAAAGAAACCCAAGACAAAATCTAAAGGGGAGTGGAAAGGACAGCAAGAACCACCACCCCACAAGGAAGAGAGTCTGGCTCAAGGTGGCTGGAAGTTAAAACCCCTCCATAAACGGGCACACCTCACCGCCCCGACTCTCTCCCTTTCCAGACTCCTCACCTTCACCAGTTCCCGAAAGATATCACCCACCACCTCATGCACCGACAGGATTTTGCCCCTAGTGGACACCAGAGCCCGAGCGTGCCAAGTGTAGTAGAGCACTACTGTACTAACTAAAAAAAGTGACGATAACTCAAAACCCCTATGAACTCTGAAGTTACCGTACACCCTCTCAGGAAGGGACAGGGCCGAGAGGCGGGGATAGCCGATGGCATCCTCCACTCCCCTCAGAACCTCCAGGTTGAAAGGGCACTGGACCAAAAAATGGTCCATGGTCTCCAGTACCCCCCCACACTCCTGACGAGGACAGTCTCTGTCATCAAGGTTCCGGTATTTTAGGTTTGCACGGACGTAGAGGCGTCCATGGAACGCCCTCCATGCAAGATCCCAAAATTTAGGTGGAATTCTCGAGGAATTCAGAAGGGCTAACCCCTCCCCGAGGACTCTCTCCGGACAGTCCCTCAAGGCCAGTGGCTTCAAAATGTCCGAGGCCATGACCCTTGAGTGCAGCTCACGCCGACCCATAGAGCCTACCTCAAGAGCAGTTATCCGCCACTGCCTCAGTACCTTCAATGCCTGCGGGACGTAGGATGGGAGATACCCATGCGATCTGCGCAGATCACCAGGCCTCCCCCCATCCTCCCACTCACTCAGGAACAGCAAGAGCCAGCCCTTGCATGAGCGCTCCCACAGCGAAGGCCCGTCCACAAAGATGGACTGGAGGTTGAACTTTACAAACACGACGGTGACGGTGACGGTGCCTCCGCTGCCGGTACGTGACCTCCCTCTTGATCAAGTTAAGTCTGTTTCCCCACAAAAGCAGGAAGAACAGACTCATGATTCGAGCATAGAGAGATGCTGGCAATAGACAAACGTAGCTGACATAGAGAAACTCCGGCAGCAAGTATGTTTTAATCAGGCTCACCCTTTCCCTCAACGTCAGCTTCCAGCCTTTCCAGGCGTTCACTTTCCGAGACGCACCAACCAACCTGCTCTCCCAGTTTAGTTTGGGATAATCTTCCGGGCCAAAAATGATGCCTAAAATTTTGACTTTTGGCTGGGGCACCGGGAAAACGTCCGGGAGGGCAAACTGCTCACCCTCCCTTCCCAACCAGAGAACTTCACTCTTCTCCCAGTTGACGAGCGACCCTGATGCCTCAGAGTAGCCTCCAATCTGTGTCTCCACAAACTGGGCCTCCTCTCGGCTAGACACTACTACCGAGACATCATCCGCGTAGGCGACAACTCTCACTGCCAGATCTGAGCCACTGCAAGGCTCCACCGGGACCCCCCTCAGACGCCCGCAGTCAAGCCTCTTCACAAAGGGATCTACCGCAAAGACGTAGAGAAGGGGACTCAGCGGGCAACCCTGCCTGACACCAGAGTCCACAGGAAAGCAGGGACCCGACCAACCATTGACAAGAGGGAAGCTCTCAGCCCCCCTGTACAAAACCTCAAGCCAATTTACAAATTGGTCAGGCAGGCCGTATTTTCTCAGAAGAAGCCAGAGATACTCATGGCTCACCCGATCAAAAGCCTTCGCCTGATCTAATGCCAGCAGATACTGCCCATCCCCCGTTGCCCTGCACCTTTCCACAGCCTCCCGGACGCTCAGGACAGCACTAAATGTGCTACGGCCAGGAACTGCACAGTGCTGGGAGACTGACAGTAACTTGTCAGCAACAGCTGACATACGCGAAAATAATATCTTCGCCAGTATCTTCCTATCCGTAGTGAGAAGGGCGATGGGCCGCCAATTCTCAATGACGGACGAATCTTTCCCCTTTGACAGGAGGATCAGAGCTGACCTTCTCATCGAGGGAGGCAACAGGCCATTGGCCAAACACTCGCAAAACACCTCCCTCAGAAGAGGGGCCAAGAGACCCTTGAAGGTTTTATAGAACTCTGCCGTGAAACCATCAGGCCCAGGCGACTTCTTTGGTGACAATGAGTCAATGGCCTGTTCGACTTCAGCAACTGAAATCTCTTCCGTCAAAGAGTCAGGGAGGTCAGACCCCACACGAAGCGGAGTCTCATCAAGGAAGTCCCTGACTTTCTCCATATCTAAAGGCTTCTTCTTCAGGAGGTCCGAAAAGTGGTCCCTGATGACACCCAGGATCCCTGATTTGGACCGTACCAGTGATCCAGAGGAGTCCCTCAGGCCATGTACGACCTTCGAACTCACCGCCTCACCGCAGCTCTTGTAGGGATCCGGGGAGGAGAACTTCCCGTAATCCCTCTCAAGGACCAGGGAGGCGAGACGGTCGTACTGACACTCCCTCATCTGAAGCTTCAGATCAGATATCTGTTCCTGAGGGCCTCCAAAGGAAATCAGGTCGTCTAAACGCCTGCGCAACCTCTGGTAGGCCAGGTACTTAGAACTTGCCCGGTACCTAGAGACCCTACGGAAAAAGCCCTCCGACCTCTTCTTCACTACTTCCCACCATTCCTGGCGGGAGCAGCCGGTCTCAAGGAGCGAGGCCTGTTCCGTAAGAAAGGTCTCATAGGCTTCCCTAACTTCAGAGTCCTCGAGCAGCGACCCATTCAGTCGCCACAAACCCTTACCTTTCTGGGGGGTCTCGGCAACATTCAGAGTCACAGATACCATACAGTGATCGGAGAACTCCACCGCATGCAGCACCGGAGCCGCAAAGGCAGAGTCCCCCTTCAAAAAAAACCTGTCTAATCTACTCTTACAACTGCCTCGGGAGTAGGTGAAACCCGTGTGATTGGGGAGGCGACAAACGTGCGCATCCACCAATCCGGCTTCCCTCACTATAGTATTCAGAAAAATACTATCATATCCCAGGGGGCCAGAGGCACCTGCCCGATCCTTTGATCTGGTGATCATGTTAAAATCACCGCCAAAGACCACCTGCTGGGACGTAAAAAGGTAGGGCTTGACCATCGCGAGGAGGCTCTTCCTGTCCCTCTTGGACTGGGGACCGTAAAAGTTGATGAGCCTAAGGAATTGCCCCCTCACGACGGCGTCCACCACCAGACACCTACCAGTCTCCACCTCAATTACTCGTCGGCAAGCCACCGGACCAGTCTTAAAAAGGACCGCAACTCCACTGCAGGGCTCGGCCGCAAGAGACCAGAGGGAGGGCCCACACCTCCACTCCCTCTTTGCCAAATGCACCTCTGCCACCGATGCTAGCCAGGTCTCTTGCAAAAACAAAATGTCAGCCTCAATCTGGCTGAGAAAAGTGAAGGCCGCAAAGCGAGCCGCCACAGAACGAACACTCGCGACGTTAATTGTCGCAAGACGTATTGGAGAGGGTACCGCCATCCTTAGTAATTGAATGGTTTGCATTCTCCTCTGTTACCCAACACCTAAACATCTTCATCCTCGTCTGAATCCGTAAAAAACCAGTAACGGTTGTGGGGTTAAGGGGAGGATCCCCCCCATCAACCGTCACTGGCAACTTCCTTTTTCTTTTTTTCTTTTTCTTTTTTTTCACCCACCCACCTTCCAGGATCTCCCTCCCGCCATCATCCTCCGAACGACCTTCACTTGAGGCCTCGTTCAGCCTCTTGAAGAGGCCCTTACCAGGGCCAGAGGTGTCCATCTGGTCCTGCTCGGCAGGACCAGGGGGGGGACGAGATGGACCAGGAACAGGGGAGGGGGCAACAGGCACAGGAAGAGAAGGGGATGGGGAGGGGGGGCAGGGGAGACAGGAACAGACAAAGGAGGGGGAGAGGGGGAAGATGGGACTGGGGCAGGGGAAGGCAGATGGACAGGGACCCCAGGGCCCTTCCCCCCAGGTGGTTTTGGGGGACCCATGGGAGCTGTCCTGACCCCAGGACCTCTGGAGGCCCTAGGTGCCGGCACCGGAGGGACCGGCTTGCTAACCTCAGGCGCAGCCGGAGCTGCCACATCTCCTCTGCGCCTATTCGCCCTCTGCCTTTGCGGGCGAGGGTCAGGGCCAGGGGGGCCCGACTGAGTCCCGCCTGGACCTGCGGGACCAGCGGCTGGCACCGACCCCCCCTCCTCCTGCCCCCCAGCTTGACCAGAACCACAACCTTCCGACCCATACCCACGGAAGGCCTTCGGGCACCGGCTAAAGGGGTGACCCAGTTCCCCACACAGGTTACAAACAATTAACCTGCAGGTGTCCGGCGAGTGCCCGAAGCCATTGCACCTCACGCAGCGTGGCATGGTACAATCTGCGCTGAGGTGCGCCGGGCTACCGCATTTAAAGCAGCGCCGAGGCTGGCCAGGGTAGAACACCAGGATCCTGTCCCTGCCAATAAAGGCACTGCCAGGGACATGCGCCACGCTGCTGCCTAGCCTTTTCAGGCGGATCCTGGCTGTCCACGCCCCCGTCCATACCCCACGCTCATCCAACACTTTTCTTAGTGGATTCTGCAGCTGCCCGTACCTCCCGAGCCAGGTCATTATATCCTCGGGAGGCAAAGACTCGTTTCTCACGAGTACTGTCAGGGTCTTCACCTCCTCCTGGCGGGACAGAGGGATGACCCTTACGCTCTTCCAGGGATCTGATTTCCTCACAATCTCATAGACGGTCAGAAACATCTCCATCGAGACGGAGGAAACGAAACTTATATCGAACTCCCTGGAGTTTGTGGGGTGGATTACGGCAAAGAGATCAGAAACCTTAAACCTCAGTGCCAACACCCAATCGATAATCTGTCCACGGGTAGGGCACTGGCCCGCCCCTTCCCACTTTAACTGTACCACATTACGTCTCCTTCTCTCCGGACCCCCTGTACCCCTTGACCAGGCACCACCGCCCTGTGCCTGGTCTGCCGGGGGGGCCCTAAAATTCTGGGCCCCGAACCGACCATACAGGGGGGCCAGAGGGACACTGGTACCAGCCACTTGGGCAAAGGACCTCCCTTCCTTTAGGGCAGTCAGAAGGCCCGCCTCCTGTGGCTGGTCAAGCAAACCCGGGGCAGGAGGGGAACCCCCCGCAGGGACGGCATCACCCACAGACCTCCCCTCACCCGCACCCACCTCACTCTGGGGTTGAGGACCCCCAACCTGCCTCCCCTCCTTCCTCCTTACAACCTGGGGTGGAGGCACATCAGGGGTTTCCCCCAAGATGGCCGCCAGTTGGCTGTCCCCCAGGTTGTCCCAGTCTGCCGGGACAGCATCAGCCTCACCTCCCACCTCCATCGCAGACTGGCCTCCTGCACCACCCTGGGAGCCCTCCAACAGCCTTATAAAGGAGAGAGCCGGGCACTCCTCCTGCAGTGCCTCCATCCGGCTCTCTCCCCAACCCACAGAACACTGGGCTGCAGGCAGCCCCTCCTCTGACCCCACTCCATCAACCTCCACTACTTCCTGGACGGGGTGCGGACCGGAAGTCGCGCCAGACGCGGACCGGAAGTGGCCCGAATCCACCGCCAGCGGCACCTCCGGCAAGCCCGCCCCCTCCGGCTCCGCCCCCAACTCGCGGGACACGCCCGCCGCGGCTCCGGCGTCATCAGACTCGGCCGGGACACTCTGAGCCTGTGGATCTCGGGTTGATCCATCCACATCCTCCTCCCTCCTCCCTTCAACCTCCACCATCACCTCATCCCTCACAACTTTTCCCGCCACCGCCATAGTCTCTCCCGCCACCACCACAGTCTCTATGGAGACCTCTCCATGTGCTTCCCCCTCCCCCACAGCGTTCACAGGTGCAGCGGCCGCCATCTTGGCAGGTCCGCCCTGCACCTCCCGCTGGTCACACACAGGGATCATGGGGGGGTTATCACAGACAGTCCCGGCAGTCTCTTTGGGGATCTTCACCTCCTCCTCCTCCACCGCACAAGCTGATCGGGTGTTGATCGGAGCCTTCAGCCTGGCATCAGCCAGCGGCTTCAGCAGCACCACCGGCTTCAGGACTACCCTTCCCCCACCTGCCAATCCCGTCTCCTGTGAGACTGGATCATTGGGTGCCCTACCCGGGCCCACCTGTGTCCCTGCCACAGACACAGGCTGGGTGACAACAGGGGCCCGGGGACCCTCCTCAGCCTCACAAGCGGGGATCGTACCTGGTAGGGGGGTCACACTGCCGGCTTGCACTGCCTCCACCACTGGCTCTGGAACCGGCTCCTCCTGCGGGGGCTGCTGGGAAGAACCTCCCCGTCTAGCAGCCTGCTTCCCTTCCTGGCTGGCCCTCCGGATTACACGCCGGACCTCCAAACAGAAGCCTCTCTCTCCTATGCCACGATCGCACAGGCCGTCGATCAGATCCCAGGCCTCCGCGCATTTCTGCTTCAGCAGATCTATGGCCTCCTTGAAATCCTTTCTCCGGGTGCTGGTGGTATGGTCCCTCCGGTTACGGAGGTCTGACAGGACCTCCATGCACCTACAGAAGGCAACAGCGGCCTTCTGAATTAGGCCCCTAACCTTGGCCCTTCTCTTCCGGGTCCTTGATGGGTCTTCTCCCGGCTGGGCCCGGGTCCAGTCCGAGAGAATGGACTGAGTCCCCAGGAACAGCCTCTCTTCCCGGGTCAGTTCCCGCAGACCAGGGATGGTCTGGACTTCTCCAGGCCGGGCCAGCTGCCCCGGACCTGGGCTTGAGGAAGCCATGCTTCCCCCTCTCCTTCAGCACTCTCTGGATCCTGAGGAGCACCAGCAGCACACGTCCTGCTCCCTCGCTATTGGAGCTGTAAAATTTTTTATTGTTTTGACAGCTACCATATCAAATTAAACATATGCATAACAAAATAAACAAACAAAATAAATAACCCAACTTGGTATAAACATAACAGAAAACAACAACATAAACATCATGGAATTCCACACGTGTTTTTTTTTTCTTAGCAGGCCCCGAGCCTGTATAACATGGGAAAGGTTCTGGCATACTGCCTGCTGGCATCACCCATGAACTGGGGAGCCACTGCACTCAGCAGGTCACAGCCACCCTTAACATAACCTAATACTTAAACTAATCCTAAAACCAAACTTATTTACATAAGACCTAAACACCCGCACAACACTACACACCACACCCTCCCCACAGGCGAGAATGCATAGACCAGGCCTATCTGCAGCCCTACTTCAAAAAGGGATCAGAAACAAAATCTAAGGGGGGTGGAAAGGACAGAAAGTACCACCACCCAACAAGGAAAAGAGTCTGGCTCAAGGTGGCTGGAAGTTGAAACCCCTCCATAAACGGGCACACCTCACCGCCCCGACTCTTTCCCTTTCCAGACTCCTCACCTTCACCAGTTCCCGAAAGATGTCACCCACCACCTCATGCACCGACAGGATTTTGCCCCTAGTGGACACCAGAGCCCGAGCGTGCCAAGTGTAATAGAGCACAACTGTACTAACTAGAAAAAGTGACGACAACTCAAAACCCCTATGAACTCTGAAGTTACCGTACACCCTCTCAGGAAGGGACAGGGCCGAGAGGCAGGGATAGCCAATGGCATCCTCCACTCCCCTCAGAACCTCCAGGTTGAAAGGGCACTGGACCAAAAAATGGTCCATGGTCTCCAGTACCCCTCCACACTCCTGACGAGGACAGTCTCTGTCATCAAGGTTCCGGTATTTTAGGTTTGCACGGACATAAAGGCGTCCATGGAACGCCCGCCATGCAAGATCCCAAAATTTAGGTGGAATTCTCGGGGAATTCAGAAGGGCTAGCCCCTCCCCGAGGACTCTCTCCGGACAGTCCCTCAAGGCCAATGGCTTCAAAATGTCCGAGGCCATGACCCTTGAGTGCAGCTCACGCCGACCCATAGAGCCTACCTCAAGAGCAGTTATCCGCCACTGCCTCAGTACCTTCAGTGCCTGTGGGACATAGGACGGGAGATACCCATGCGATCTGCGCAGATCACCCGGTCGCCCCCCATCCTCCCACTCACTCAGAAACAGCAAGAGCCAGCCCTTGCATGAGCGCTCCCACAGCGAAGGCCCGTCCACAAAGATGGACTGGAGGTTGAACTTTACAAACACGACAGTGAAGAACACCACCGGATTGACCATGTCCAACCCCCCATGCCTCCGCTGCCGGTACGTGACCTCCCTCTTGATCAAGTTTAGTCTGTTTCCCCACAAAAGCAGGAAAAACAGACTCATGATTCGAGCATAGAGAGATGCTGGCAATAGACAAACGTAGCTGACATAGAGAAACTCCGGCAGCAAGTATGTTTTAATCAGGCTCACCCTTTCCCTCAACGTCAGCTTCCAGCCTTTCCAGGCGTTCACTTTCCGAGACGCACCAACCAACCTGCTCTCCCAGTTTAGTTTGGGATAATCTTCCGGGCCAAAAATGATGCCTAAAATTTTGACTTTTGGCTGGGGCACCGGGAAAACGTCCGGGAGGGCAAACTGCTCACCCTCCCTTCCCAACCAGAGAACTTCACTCTTCTCCCAGTTGACGAGCGACCCTGATGCCTCAGAGTAGCCTCCAATCTGTGTCTCCACAAACTGGGCCTCCTCTCAGCTAGACACTACTACCGAGACATCATCCGCGTAGGCGACAACTCTCACTGCCAGATCTGAGCCACTGCAAGGCTCCACCGGGACCCCCCTCAGACGCCCGCAGTCAAGCCTCTTCACAAAGGGATCTACCGCAAAGACGTAGAGAAGGGGACTCAGCGGGCAACCCTGCCTGACACCAGAGTCCACAGGAAAGCAGGGACCCGACCAACCATTGACAAGAGGGAAGCTCTCAGCCCCCCTGTACAAAACCTCAAGCCAATTTACAAATTGGTCAGGCAGGCCGTATTTTCTCAGAAGAAGCCAGAGATACTCATGGCTCACCCGATCAAAAGCCTTCGCCTGATCTAATGCCAGCAGATACTGCCCATCCCCCGTTGCCCTGCACCTTTCCACAGCCTCCCGGACGCTCAGGACAGCACTAAATGTGCTACGGCCAGGAACTGCACAGTGCTGGGAGACTGACAGTAACTTGTCAGCAACAGCTGACATACGCGAAAATAATATCTTCGCCAGTATCTTCCTATCCGTAGTGAGAAGGGCGATGGGCCGCCAATTCTCAATGACGGACGAATCTTTCCCCTTTGACAGGAGGATCAGAGCTGACCTTCTCATCGAGGGAGGCAACAGGCCATTGGCCAAACACTCGCAAAACACCTCCCTCAGAAGAGGGGCCAAGAGACCCTTGAAGGTTTTATAGAACTCTGCCGTGAAACCATCAGGCCCAGGCGACTTCTTTGGTGACAATGAGTCAATGGCCTGTTCGACTTCAGCAACTGAAATCTCTTCCGTCAAAGAGTCAGGGAGATCAGACCCCACACGAAGCGGAGTCTCATCAAGGAAGTCCCTGACTTTCTCCATATCTAAAGGCTTCTTCTTCAGGAGGTCCGAAAAGTGGTCCCTGATGACACCCAGGATCCCTGATTTGGACCGTACCAGTGATCCAGAGGAGTCCCTCAGGCCATGTACGACCTTCGAACTCACCGCCTCACCGCAGCTCTTGTAGGGATCCGGGGAGGAGAACTTCCCATAATCCCTCTCAAGGACCAGGGAGACGAGACGGTCGTACTGACACTCCCTCATCTGAAGCTTCAGATCAGATATCTGTTCCTGAGGGCCTCCAAAGGAAATCAGGTCGTCTAAACGCCTGCGCAACCTCTGGTAGGCCAGGTACTTAGAACTTGCCCGGTACCTAGAGACCCTACGGAAAAAGCCCTCCGACCTCTTCTTCACTACTTCCCACCATTCCTGGCGGGAGCAGCCGCTCTCAAGGAGCGAGGCCTGTTCCGTAAGAAAGGTCTCATAGGCTTCCCTGACTTCAGAGTCCTCGAGCAGCGACCCATTCAGTCGCCACAAACCCTTACCTTTCTGGGGGGTCTCGGCAACATTCAGAGTCACAGATACCATACAGTGATCGGAGAACTCCACCGCATGCAGCACCGGAGCCGCAAAGGCAGAGTCCCCCTTCAAAAAAAACCTGTCTAATCTACTCTTACAACTGCCTCGGGAGTAGGTGAAACCCGTGTGATTGGGGAGGCGACAAACGTGCGCATCCACCAATCCGGCTTCCCTCACTATAGTATTCAGAAAAATACTATCATATCCCAGGGGGCCAGAGGCACCTGCCCGATCCTTTGATCTGGTGATCATGTTAAAATCACCGCCAAAGACCACCTGCTGGGACGTAAAAAGGTAGGGCTTGACCATCGTGAGGAGGCTCTTCCTGTCCCTCTTGGACTGGGGACCGTAAAAGTTGATGAGCCTAAGGAATTGCCCCCCCACGACGGCGTCCACCACCAGACACCTACCAGTCTCCACCTCAATTACTCGTCGGCAAGCCACCGGACCAGTCTTAAAAAGGACCGCAACTCCACTGCAGGGCTCGGCCGCAAGAGACCAGAGGGAGGGCCCACACCTCCACTCCCTCTTTGCCAAATGCACCTCTGCCACCGATGCTAGCCAGGTCTCTTGCAAAAACAAAATGTCAGCCTCAATCTGGCTGAGAAAAGTGAAGGCCGCAAAGCGAGCCGCCACAGAACGAACACTCGCGACGTTAATTGTCGCAAGACGTATTGGAGAGGGTACCGCCATCCTTAGTAATTGAATGGTTTGCATTCTCCTCTGTTACCCAACACCTAAACATCTTCATCCTCGTCTGAATCCGTAAAAAACCAGTAACGGTTGTGGAGGTTAAGGGGAGGATCCCCCCCATCAACCGTCACTGGCAACTTCCTTTTTCTTTTTTTCTTTTTCTTTTTTTTCACCCACCCACCTTCCAGGACCTCCCTCCCGCCATCATCCTCCGAACGACCTTCACTTGAGGCCTCGTTCAGCCTCTTGAAGAGGCCCTTACCAGGGCCAGAGGTGTCCATCTGGTCCTGCTCAGCAGGATCAGGGGGGGGACGAGATGGACCAGGGACAGGGGAGGGGGCAACAGGCACAGGAAGAGAAGGGGATGGGGAGGGGGGGGCAGGGGAGACAGGAACAGACAAAGGAGGGGGAGAGGGGGAAGATGGGACTGGGGCAGGGGAAGGCAGATGGACAGGGACCCCAGGGCCCTTCCCCCCAGGTGGTTTTGGGGGACCCATGGGAGCTGTCCTGACCCCAGGACCTCTGGAGGCCCTAGGTGCCGGCACCGGAGGGACCGGCTTGCTAACCTCAGGCGCAGCCGGAGCTGCCACATCTCCTCTGCGCCTATTCGCCCTCTGCCTTTGCGGGCGAGGGTCAGGGCCAGGGGGGCCCGACTGAGTCCCGCCTGGACCTGCGGGACCAGCGGCTGGCACCGACCCCCCCTCCTCCTGCCCCCCAGCTTGACCAGAACCACAACCTTCTGACCCATACCCACGGAAGGCCTTCGGGCACCGGCTAAAGGGGTGACCCAGTTCCCCACACAGGTTACAAACAATTAACCTGCAGGTGTCCGGCGAGTGCCCGAAGCCATTGCACCTCACGCAGCGTGGCATGGTACAATCTGCGCTGAGGTGCGCCGGGCTACCGCATTTAAAGCAGCGCCGAGGCTGGCCAGGGTAGAACACCAGGATCCTGTCCCTGCCAATAAAGGCACTGCCAGGGACATGCGCCACGCTGCTGCCTAGCCTTTTCAGGCGGATCCTGGCTGTCCACGCCCCCGTCCATACCCCACGCTCATCCAACACTTTTCTTAGTGGATTCTGCAGCTGCCCGTACCTCCCGAGCCAGGTCATTATATCCTCGGGAGGCAAAGACTCGTTTCTCACGAGTACTGTCAGGGTCTTCACCTCCTCCTGGCGGGACAGAGGGATGACCCTTACGCTCTTCCAGGGATCTGATTTCCTCACAATCTCATAGACGGTCAGAAACATCTCCATCGAGACGGAGGAAACGAAACTTATATCGAACTCCCTGGAGTTTGTGGGGTGGATTACGGCAAAGAGATCAGAAACCTTAAACCTCAGTGCCAACACCCAATCGATAATCTGTCCACGGGTAGGGCACTGGCCCGCCCCTTCCCACTTTAACTGTACCACATTACGTCTCCTTCTCTCCGGACCCCCTGTACCCCTTGACCAGGCACCACCGCCCTGTGCCTGGTCTGCCGGGGGGGCCCTAAAATTCTGGGCCCCGAACCGACCATACAGGGGGGCCAGAGGGACACTGGTACCAGCCACTTGGGCAAAGGACCTCCCTTCCTTTAGGGCAGTCAGAAGGCCCGCCTCCTGTGGCTGGTCAAGCAAACCCGGGGCAGGAGGGGAACCCCCCGCAGGGACGGCATCACCCACAGACCTCCCCTCACCCGCACCCACCTCACTCTGGGGTTGAGGACCCCCAACCTGCCTCCCCTCCTTCCTCCTTACAACCTGGGGTGGAGGCACATCAGGGGTTTCCCCCAAGATGGCCGCCAGTTGGCTGTCCCCCAGGTTGTCCCAGTCTGCCGGGACAGCATCAGCCTCACCTCCCACCTCCATCGCAGACTGGCCTCCCGCACCACCCTGGGAGCCCTCCAACAGCCTTATAAAGGAGAGAGCCGGGCACTCCTCCTGCAGTGCCTCCATCCGGCTCTCTCCCCAACCCACAGAACACTGGGCTGCAGGCAGCCCCTCCTCTGACCCCACTCCATCAACCTCCACTACTTCCTGGACGGGGTGCGGACCGGAAGTCGCGCCAGACGCGGACCGGAAGTGGCCCGAATCCACCGCCAGCGGCACCTCCGGCAAGCCCGCCCCCTCCGGCTCCGCCCCCAACTCGCGGGACACGCCCGCCGCGGCTCCGGCGTCATCAGACTCGGCCGGGACACTCTGAGCCTGTGGATCTCGGGTTGATCCATCCACATCCTCCTCCCTCCTCCCTTCAACCTCCACCATCACCTCATCCCTCACAACTTTTCCCGCCACCGCCATAGTCTCTCCCGCCACCACCACAGTCTCTATGGAGACCTCTCCATGTGCTTCCCCCTCCCCCACAGCGTTCACAGGTGCAGCGGCCGCCATCTTGGCAGGTCCGCCCTGCACCTCCCGCTGGTCACACACAGGGATCATGGGGGGGTTATCACAGACAGTCCCGGCAGTCTCTTTGGGGATCTTCACCTCCTCCTCCTCCACCGCACAAGCTGATCGGGTGTTGATCGGAGCCTTCAGCCTGGCATCAGCCAGCGGCTTCAGCAGCACCACCGGCTTCAGGACTACCCTTCCCCCACCTGCCAATCCCGTCTCCTGTGAGACTGGATCATTGGGTGCCCTACCCGGGCCCACCTGTGTCCCTGCCACAGACACAGGCTGGGTGACAACAGGGGCCCGGGGACCCTCCTCAGCCTCACAAGCGGGGATCGTACCTGGTAGGGGGGTCACACTGCCGGCTTGCACTGCCTCCACCACTGGCTCTGGAACCGGCTCCTCCTGCGGGGGCTGCTGGGAAGAACCTCCCCGTCTAGCAGCCTGCTTCCCTTCCTGGCTGGCCCTCCGGATTACACGCCGGACCTCCAAACAGAAGCCTCTCTCTCCTATGCCACGATCGCACAGGCCGTCGATCAGATCCCAGGCCTCCGCGCATTTCTGCTTCAGCAGATCTATGGCCTCCTTGAAATCCTTTCTCCGGGTGCTGGTGGTATGGTCCCTCCGGTTACGGAGGTCTGACAGGACCTCCATGCACCTACAGAAGGCAACAGCGGCCTTCTGAATTAGGCCCCTAACCTTGGCCCTTCTCTTCCGGGTCCTTGATGGGTCTTCTCCCGGCTGGGCCCGGGTCCAGTCCGAGAGAATGGACTGAGTCCCCAGGAACAGCCTCTCTTCCCGGGTCAGTTCCCGCAGACCAGGGATGGTCTGGACTTCTCCAGGCCGGGCCAGCTGCCCCGGACCTGGGCTTGAGGAAGCCATGCTTCCCCCTCTCCTTCAGCACTCTCTGGATCCTGAGGAGCACCAGCAGCACACGTCCTGCTCCCTCGCTGTCTGGAGCTGGAAGTTTTTTTAATAAAGAAAAACAGCTACCATTGAAAATACAAACATTACTGAAAAAACTGAACATACTAAAAAAATAAAATTTTAACAAATCCAAACAACAAAGGAAATAAACTATATCTTGGGCAAGCAGGACAACCCCACGTTTACCTTAGCATAGTCAGGCATACCGCCTGCTGGCCACACCCAAATTTGAGGGGCCACTGCAGGATCCGGTCACAGCCACACGGTTCTTAGTAATAAAACATTTCACAACTTAAAAAGAACAAACAATAATACTACGTTCCTTAGGGAACTTATACAAGGCCTTACCAGCCTACGACCACAGATTGGCACACTAACCTACTACTAACTAAACTAACAAACCACACACTACACTGCACTACACATCACACCGTTTTTACAGGCGAGAATGCATAGACCAGGTTTGTCTGCAGCCATACATCAAAAAAATAACTGAGAATAAAATCTAAAGGGAGTGAGAAAGAAAAGCCAGAACCACCACCCTACAAGGAAGAGAGTCTGGCTCAAGGTGGCTGGAAGTTAAAGCCCCTCCACAAACGGGCACACCTCACCGCCCCGACTCTCTCCCTTTCCAGACTCCTCACCTTCACCAGCTCCCGAAAGATATCACCCACCACCTCATGCACTGGCAGGATTTTATCCCTAGTGGACACCAGAGACCGAGCGTGCCAAGTGTAATAAAGCACAACTGTACTGACTAGAAAAAGTGATGACAACTCAAACCCACTGCGAACTCTGAAGTTACCATACACCCTCTCAGAAACGGACAGGGCCGAGAGGCGGGGATAGCCAACGGCATCCTCCACTCCCCTCAGAACCTCCAGGTTGAAAGGGCACTGGACCAGAAAGTGGTCCATGGTCTCCAGTACCCCCCCACACTCCTGACGAGGACAGCCTCTGTCATCAAGGTTCCGGTATTTTAGGTTTGCGCGGACGTACAGGCGTCCATGGAACGCCCTCCACGCAAGATCCCAAAATTTAGGTGGAATTCTCGGGGAATTCAGGAGGGCTAGCCCCTCCCCGAGGACTCTCTCCGGGCAGTCCCTCAAAGCCAGTGGCTTCAAAATGTCCGAGGACATGACCCTTGAGTGCAGCTCACGCCGACCCATAGAGCCCACCTCAAGGGCAGTTATCCGCCACTGTCTCAGTACCTTCAAAGCCTGCGGGACATAGGACGGGAGGTACCCGTGCGATCTTCGCAGATCACCAGGCCGCCCCCCATCCTCCCACTCACTCAGAAACAGCAAGAGCCAGCCCTTGCATGAACGTTCCCACAGCGAGGGCCCGTCCACAAAGATGGACTGGAGGTTGAACTTTACAAAAACGACGGTGAAAAACACCACCGGATTGACCATGTCCAACCCCCCGTGCCTCCGCTGCCGGTACGTGACCTCCCTTTTAATCAAGTTCAGTCTGTTTCCCCACAAAAGCAGGAAAAACAGACTCATGATTCGAGCATAGAGAGATACTGGCAATAGACAGACGTAGCTGACATAGAGAAACTCAGGCAGCAAGTATGTTTTAATCAGGCTCACCCTTTCCCTCAACGTCAGCTTCCAGCCTTTCCAGGCACTCACTTTCCGAGACGCACCAACCAACCTGCTCTCCCAGTTTAGTTTGGGATAATCTTCCGGGCCAAAAAAGATGCCTAAAATTTTGACCTTTGGCTGGGGCACCGGGAAAACGTCCGGAAGGGTGAACTGCTCACCCTCCCTTCCCAACCAGAGAACCTCACTCTTCTCCCAGTTGACGAGCGACCCTGATGCCTCGGAGTAGCCTCCAATCTGTGTCTCCACAAACTGGGCCTCCTCTCGGCTAGACACCACCACCGAGACATCATCCGCATAAGCGACAACTCTTACTGCAAAAACTGAGCCACTGCAAGGCTCCACCGGGACCCCCCTCAGACGCCCGCAGTCAAGCCTCTTCACAAAGGGATCTACCGCAAAGACGTAGAGAAGGGGACTCAGCGGGCAACCCTGCCTGACACCAGAGTCCACAGGAAAGCAGGGACCCGTCCAACCATTGACAAGGGGGAAGCTCTCAGCCCCCTTATACAAAACCTCAAGCCAATTTACGAATTGGTCAGGCAGGCCGTATTTTCTCAGAAGAAGCCAGAGGTACTCATGGCTCACCCGATCAAAAGCCTTCGCCTGATCCAATGCCAGCAGATACTGCCCATCCCCCGTTGCCCTGCACCTTTCCACGGCCTCCCGGACGCTCAGGACAGCACTAAATGTGCTACGGCCAGGAACTGCACAGTGCTGGGAGACTGACAGTAACTTGTCAGCGATAGCTGACATACGCGAAAACAATATCTTCGCCAGTATCTTCCTATCCGTAGTGAGAAGGGCGATGGGTCGCCAATTCTCAATGACGGACGAATCTTTCCCCTTTGACAGGAGAATCAGAGCTGACCTTCTCATCGAGGGAGGCAGCAGGCCTTTGGCCAAACATTCGCAGAATACCTCCCTCAGAAGAGGGGCCAAGAGACCCTTAAAGGTTTTATAGAACTCAGCCGTAAAGCCATCAGGCCCGGGCGACTTCTTTGGTGACAAAGAGTCAATGGCCTGCTCGACCTCAGCGACCGAAATCTCATCTGTCAAAGAGTCAGGGAGGTCGGACCCCACACGGAGCGGAGTCCCATCAAGGAAGTCCCCGACTTTCTCCATATCTAAAGGCTTCTTCTTCAGGAGGTCCGAAAAATGGTCCCTGATGACGCCCAGGATCCCTGATTTGGACCGCACCAGTGATCCAGAGGAGTCCCTCAGGCCATGTATGACCTTCGAACTCACCGCCTCACCACAGTTCTTGTAAGGATCCGGGGAGGAGAACTTCCCGTAATCCCTCTCAAGGACCAGGGAGGCGAGACGGTCATACTGACACTCCTTCATCTGAAGCTTCAGATCGGATATCTGTTCCTGAGGGCCCCCAAAGGAGATCAGGTCATCTAAGCGCCTGCGTAACCTCTGGTAGGCCAGGTACTTGGAACTCGCCCGGAACCTAGAGACCCTACGGAAAAAGCCCTCCGACCTTTTCTTCACTACTTCCCACCATTCCTGGCGGGAGCAGCCGCTCTCAAGGAGCGAGGCCTGTTCCGTAAGAAAGGTCTCATAGGCCTCCCTGACTTCAGAGTCCTCGAGCAGCGACCCATTCAGTCGCCACAACCCTCTCCCTTTCTGAGGGGTCTCGGCAACGTTCAGAGTCACAGATACCATACAGTGGTCGGAAAACTCCACCGCATGCAGCTCAGGAGCCGTAAAGGCAGAGTCCCCCTTTAAAAAAAACCTGTCTAACCTACTCTTGCAACTACCTCTGGTGTAGGTGAACCCCGTGTGATTGGGGAGGCGGCAAACGTGCGCATCCACCAATCCGGCTTCCCTCACTACAGTATTTAGAAAAATACTATCGTATCCCAGGGGGCCAGAGGCACCTGCCCGATCCTTTGATCTGGTGATCATATTGAAATCACCGCCAAAGACCACCTGCTGGGATGTGAAAAGGTATGGCTTGACCATCGTAAGGAGGCTCTTCCTGTCCCTCTTGGACTGGGGACCGTAAAAATTGATGAGCCGAAGGAATTGCCCCCTCACGACAGCGTCCACCACCAGACACCTACCAGTTTCCACCTCAATTACCCGTCGGCAAGCCACCGGACCGGTCTTAAAAAGGACCGCAACTCCACTGCAGGGCTCGGCCGCAAGAGACCAGAGGGAGGGCCCACATCTCCACTCCCTCTTCGCCAGATGCACCTCCGCCACCGATGCCAGCCAGGTCTCTTGCAAAAATAAAATGTCAGCTTCAATCTGGCTGAGAAAATTAAAGGCCGCAAAACGAGCCGCCACAGAACGAACACTCGCGACATTAATCGTCACAAGGCGTATTGGAGAGGGTACCGCCATCATAAATAATTGGATGATTTGCATTCTCCTCTGTTACCCAACACCCTACAAATCCTCACTGTCATCAGAATCTGAGAAAAACCAGTAGCGGTTGTGGAGAGTAAGGGGAGGATCTCCACCTCCACCCGCTACTGGCACTTTTCTCTTCCTCTTTTTTTTGTTAGACTTCTTTTTTGTCCAACCTTCCTCCAAAACCTCCTCCCCACCACCATCCTCCGAGTGGCCACTAGAGGCCTCTTTCAGTCTCTTAAAAAGGCCCTTCCCAGGACCTGAGGTGTCCATCTGGTCCTGGTCGACAGGACCGGACACGGGACAAGAGGGACCAGGGATAGGGGAGGGAGCAACAGGAGGGGGAAGGGAGGGGGACAAGGGGGGGGGGACAGGGACAGACACGGGAGGGGAAGGGGACGAAGGGGGGGGGGGGGGGGAGGGGGGGGGTGGGGGCAGGACAGGGGAGGGCAAATGGGCCGGGTTAGGAACCCTGGGACCACCTCTCCCAGATGGTTTTTGGGAACCCATTGGTCTTAATTGGGTCCCGCTTGGAGCAGGCGTGCCCCCAGAACCCCTAGAGGCCCTAGGTGCTGGCACAGGGGGAGCCGGCCTACTGCCACTAGGCGCAGCCGAAGCTGCAGCATCCCCCTGCTTGCGCCTGCCCGCCCTCTGCCTCTGCGGGAGAGGGTCAGATGGACTAGGCCGAGTCCCTGAACCCGTAGGACCAGTAGCTGGCCCTGACCCCCCGTTCCCCTGACCCCCAGCTTGACCAGACCCACACTCTTCCGACCCATACCCTCGGAAGGCCTTCGGGCACCGGCTGAAGGGGTGACCCAGTTCCCCACACAGATTGCACACGATCAATCTGCAGGTGTCTGGCGAGTGCCCGAAGCCATTGCACCTCACGCAGCGAGGCATAGTACAGTCTGCGCTGAGGTGCGCCGGGCTGCCGCACTTAAAACAGCGCCGAGGCTGGCCAGGGTAAAACACCAGGATCCTGTCCCTGCCAATGAACGCACTGCCAGGGACATGCATGACACTGGTGCCCTGCCTCTTCAGGCGGATCCTGGCTGTCCACGCCCCGGTCCAAACCCCACGCTCGTCCAGGACTTTCTTAAGTGGACTCTGCAGCTGCCCATACCGCCCGAGCCAGGTCATTATGTCCTCGGACGGCAATGACTCGTTCCTCACGAGTACTGTGAGGGTTTTCACCTCCTCTTGGCGGGACAGAGGGATCACCCTAATACTCTTCCAGGGGTCAGTCTTCCTTAGAATCTCGTAGACTGTAAGGAACATCTCCATCGTTACTGCAGAAACGAAGCTGATGTCAAATTCCCTGGAGTTTGTCGGGTGAATGACAGCAAAGAGGTCCGAAACTTTGAACCTTGCTGCCAACACCCAATCAATTATCTGTCCTCTGGTGGGGCACTGCCCTGCCCCTTCCCACTTCAACTGGACCACGTTGCGTCTCCTTCTCTCCGGACCCCCTGTACCCCTTGACCAGGCGCCGCCGTCCTGCGCCTGATCCGCCGGAGGGGCCCGGAAATTCTGAGCCCCAAACCGAGCATACAGGGGGGCCAGAGGGACACTGGCACCAGCCACCTGGGCGAAGGACCTCCCTTCCTTCAGGGCTGTCAGAAGGCCCGCCTCCTGTGGCTGGTCAAGCACTACACTTGGGGCCGGGGGAGGACCCTCCACAGGACCACTACTCCCCTTAGCTCCGCCCACCACCTCATCCTCAGCACACTGGGGTTGAGAAACCCCTACTTGCCTCCCCTCCTTCCTCCTAACCACCTGGGGTGGAGGCACAACTGGGGTATCCCCCAAGATGGCCACCATCTGGCTGTCCTGCAAGCTGTCCCAATCTGCAGGGACAGCCTCTACAGCATCACCTCCCACCTCCATTCCCTCCTGATCCGCAGCCTGCACCTGGGAGCCTTCCAGCTGGCGGATGAACTCAAGAGCCGGGGACTCCCCCTGCAGCACCCCCATCTTGCTCTCCCCCCAATCAGCCGAGCGCTGATCTGCAGGCATTCCCTCCACAGCCCCCTCCCCCACACTTCCCCTCACTTCCTGGCCCGGTGGCAACCCGGAAGTTGCGGGTGACTCCGACCGGAAGTGCTCCGGAACTACCTCCAGCGGCTCCGCTGGCAAGCCCGCCCCTCCCGGCCCCTCCCCCAACTCGCGGGCCACGCCCGCCTCCGTTCCGGCGCCATTAGCCTCTGGCGGGATGCTGGAAGCCTGTGGATCAGCTTCCCCCGCATCTCGCAGGGGAAGCGATCCATCCCCATCCTCTGCACAATCCCTCTCCTCCTCCACCACCACCGCAACCTCAACTGAACCCACAGTCACAGCCGGAGTCACAGAGGTAAGACCAGGGTTTGTTTCACCCTCCCCCATGGCGTGTGTTTGTGCAGCGGCCGCCATCTTGGCGGGTCCGCCCTGCACCTGCATCACACACGCTGGGATCACTGGGTTTCCCTGTAAGATAGTCCCGGCAGTCTCTCCCGGCTTAATAGCCTCCTCCCTGGGGTCCATCTTCTGGGAACACTGAGCCACCTCCACAGCCACGAGCCTAGCAGCCGTCAGTGGTTTGAGCAACACCACTGGTGTTAAGCCAGCCCTGCCTCCTCCAACCACACTAGGCTCCAGTGAAGCTGAATCATTGGGTGCCCTACCCGGTTCCACCTGTGCCCCTGCCACAGACACAGGCTGGGAAACACCAGGGGTCCGGGGACCCTCCTCAGCTTCACGAGCAGAGGTCACACTGGGCTGGGGGGCCGCACCACCGCCGGCTACCGCTGCCTCCTCCATCGGCACCGCACCTGGCTCCGCATCTGGCTCCACTCCAGACTCCACCACCGGCGGGACTTGCGGGGACGGTTGGCTTCCGCGTCTCGCGGCCTGGGTTCCCTCCTGGCTTGCCCTTCTGATCTCCCGGCGGACCTCCAGAAGGAAGCCCCTCTCGCCGACACCACGCTCGCAGAGCCCATCCAGCAGGTCCCAGTCATCCGCACACTGGCCCTTCAGGAGCTCAATTGCCTCCCTGAATTCCCGGCGTCTTGAGCTGTTGGACCTATCCCTCCGATTCCTGAGGTCTGACAGGACCTCCATTTTTTTTTGAAAAGCCAGGGAGGCCTTTTGAATGAGGCCCTTCACCCTGGCTCTCCTCTTCCTGGTCCTCGACGGGTCTTCCCCTGGCTGGGCCCGGGTCCAGTCGGATAAAATTAACTGGGTCCCCAGGAACAGCCTCTCCTCCCGGGCCAAATCCCGCAGACCAGGGATGGTCTGGACTTCACCAGGCCGGGCCAGCTGCCCTGAGCCTGGGCTCGAGGAAGCCATGCTTCCCCCTCTCACTCTGAACGCTCTGGTTCTTCAGGAGCACCAGCAGCACACGTCCTGCTCCCTCGCTGTCTGGAGCTGGAAGTTTTTTTATTTTTGAACAGCTACCAGATACAAAGTATAAACAGAACAAAAATAAAACAGACCATACTAGTAATAAATAAACATAACAAAGCAAACTTAAACCCTTCTACTGGGTAAATAGAACAAGCCCAAGGGACCTGTGCAAACTTTAAATTGCGCCAGACTAGGTAAACATCTGCTGGCCTCACCCAAACCTGGGGAAGCCACTGCAGGACTAAGTCATAGCTTTAATATTTTAAAGAGAATAAACATAACATACTAAAAATAGGGATAAACTGAAAACAATATTGACTCAAAGACTCCTAATAAACCAGGCTCAATAAGCCTGTTTTTGGCGTACCCTTCCCACTGACCTCACCCGTAACTCGGGGGTCACTGCGGGAAAACGGGTCATAGCCCACTATACTAACTTATCACTAACAATATTAAAACCCCACCCACCACACCACACGTCACACCGTTTTTACAGGCGAGAACGCACAGACCAGGTTTATCTGCAGCCTTACATCAAAACCATAACTAAAGAACAAAATCTAAAAGGGGGTGAAAAGGACAGAAAGAACCACCACCCTTTCAAGAGAGAGAATCTGGCTCAAGGAGGCTGGAAGTTAAAACCCCTCCACAAACGGGCACACCTTTCCGCCCCGACTCTCTCTCTTTCCAGACACCTTACCTTCACCAGCTCCCGAAAGACATCACCCACCACCTCATGCACAGACAGGATTTTGCCCCTAGTGGACACCAAACACCTAGCGTGCCAAGTGTAATAGAGAACCACTGTACTGACTAAAAAAAGTGACGATAACTCAAACCCCCTGCGGACTCTGAAATCACCGTACACTCTCTCAGAAAAGGACAAGGCCGAGAGGCGGGGATATCCGATGGCATCCTCCACTCCCCTCAGAACCTCCAGGTTGAAAGGGCACTGGACCAGAAAATGGTCCATGGTCTCCAGTACCCCCCCACACTCCTGACGAGGACAGTCTCTGTCATCAAGGTTCCGGTATTTTAGGTTTGCACGGACATAGAGGCGTCCATGGAACGCCCTCCATGCAAGGTCCCAAAATTTAGGAGGAATTCTCGAGGAATTCAAGAGGGCTAGCCCCTCCCCGAGGACTCTCTCCGGACAGTCCCTTAAGGCCAGAGGCTTCAAAATGTCCGAGGCCATGACCCTAGAGTGCAGCTCACGCCGACTCATTGAGCCCACCTCAAGGGCAGTTATCCGCCACTGCCTCAGTACCTTCAGAGCCTGTGGGACATAGGGTGGGAGATACCCATGCGATCTACGCAGATCACCAGGCCGCCCCCCATCCTCCCACTCACTCAGAAACAGCAAGAGCCAGCCCTTGCATGAACGTTCCCACAGTGAAGGCCCGTCCACAAAGATGGACTGGAGGTTGAACTTTACAAACGCGACAGTGAAAAACACTACCGGATTGACCATGTCCAACCCCCCATGCCTCCGCTGCCGGTACGTGACCTCCCTTTTGATCAAATTCAGTCTATTTCCCCACAACAGCAGAAAAAACAGACTATAGATTCGAGCATAGAGAGACACTGGCAGAAGACAGACGTAGCTGACATATAAAAACTCAGGCAGCAAGTATGTTTTGATTAGGCTTACCCTTTCCCTCAATGACAGCTTCCAGCCTTTCCAGGCATTCACTTTCCGAGACGCACCAACCAACCTGCTCTCCCAGTTTAGTTTGGGATAATCTCCCGGGCCGAAAAGGATGCCTAAAATTTTGATTTTTGGCTGGGGCGCCGGGAAAACGTCCGGAAGGGCAAACTGCTCGCCCTCCCTTCCCAACCAGAGAACTTCACTCTTCCCCCAGTTGACCAACGAACCCGATGCCTCGGAGTAGCCCCCAATCTGCGTTTCCACAAACTGGGCCTCCTCTCGGCTAGACACCACCACCGAGACATCGTCCGCATAGGCCACCACCTTCACTGCCAAAACTGAGCCACTGCAAGGCTCCACCGGGACCCCCCTCAGATGCCCGCAGTCAAGCCTCTTCACAAAGGGATCTACCGCAAAGACATACAGAAGGGGACTCAGTGGGCAACCCTGCCTGACACCAGAGTCCACAGCAAAGGAGGGACCCACCCAACCATTGACAAGCGGGAAGCTCTCCGCCCCTCTGTACAATACCTCGAGCCAATCCACAAATTGGTCAGGCAGGCCGTATCTTCTCAGGAGAAGCCAGAGATACTCGTGATTCACCCGATCAAAAGCCTTTGCCTGATCCAATGCCAGCAGGTACCGCCCATCACCCGTTGCCCTGCACCTTTCCACGGCCTCCCGGACGCTCAGAACAGCACTAAATGTGCTACGGCCGGGAACTGCGCAGTGCTGGGATACTGACAGTAGCTTGTCAGCGACAGCCGACATACGTGAAAATAAAATCTTCGCCAGTATCTTCCTATCCGTAGTGAGAAGGGCAATAGGACGCCAATTCTCAATAACGGACGAATCTTTCCCCTTTGACAGGAGGATCAGAGCTGACCTTCTCATCGAGGGAGGCAGCAGGCCTTTGGCCAAACTTTCACAGAACACCTCCCTCAGAAGAGGGGCCAAAAGACCCTTAAAGGTTTTATAGAACTCAGCCGTGAACCCATCGGGCCCAGGCGATTTCTTTGGTGACAATGAGTCTATGGCCCGCTCTACTTCAGCGACTGAAATCTCATCCGTCAAAGAGTCAGGGAGGTCAGACCCCACACGGAGCGGAGTCCCATCAAGAAAGTCCCTGGCCTTTTCCATATCTAAAGGCTTCTTCTTCAGGAGGTCCGAAAAATGGTCCCTGATGACCCCCAGGATCCCTGATCTGGACCGCACCAGTGATCCGGAGGAATCCCTCAGGCCATGTATGACCTTCGAACTCACCGCCTCACCACAGTTCTTGTAAGGATCCGGGGAGGAAAACTTCCCGTAATCCCTCTCAAGGACTAGGGAGGCGAGACGGTCATACTGACACTCCTTCATCTGAAGCTTCAGATCAGAAATCTGTTCCTGAGGGCCCCCAAAGGAAACCAGGTCGTCCAGACGCCTGCGCAACCTCTGGTAGGCCAGGTACTTGGAACATGCTCGGTACCTAGAGACCCTACGGAAAAAGCCCTCCGACCTTTTCTTCACTACTTCCCACCATTCCTGGCGGGAGCAGCCGCTCTCAAGGAGCGAGGCCTGTTCCGTAAGAAAGGTCTCATAGGCTTCCCTGACCTCAGAGTCCTCGAGCAGCGACCCATTCAGTCGCCACAAACCCTTCCCTTTCTGGGGGGTCTCGGCAACGTTCAGAGCCACAGATACCATACAGTGATCGGAGAACTCTACCGCATGCAGCACAGGGGCCGCAAAGGCAGAGTCCGCCTTCAAAAAAAACCTGTCTAACCTGCTCTTACAACTACCTCTGGAGTAGGTGAACCCTGTGTGATTGGGGAGACGGCAAACGTGCGTATCCACCAATCCGGCTTCCCTCACTATAGTATTTAGAAAAATACTGTCATATCCCAGGGGGCCTGAGGCACCTGCCCGATCCTTTGATCTGGTGATCATGTTAAAATCACCGCCAAAGACCACCTGCTGGGATGTAAAAAGGTAAGGCTTGACTGCCGTAAGAAGGCTCTTCCTGTCCCTCTTGGACTGGGGACCATAAAAGTTGATGAGCCGAAGGAATTGCCCCCTCACGACAGCGTCCACCACCAGACACCTACCAGTCTCCACTTCAATTACTCGTCGGCAAGCCACCGGACCAGTCTTAAAAAGGACCGCAACTCCGCTGCAGGGCTCGGCCGCAAGAGACCAGAGGGAGGGCCCACATCTCCACTCCCTCTTTGCCAAATGCACCTCTGCCACTGATGCCAGCCAGGTCTCCTGCAAAAACAAAATGTCAGCCTCAATCTGGCTGAGAAAAGTGAAGGCCGCAAAGCGAGCCGCCACAGAACGAACACTCGCAACATTAATGGTTGCAAGGCGTATCGGAGAGGGTACCGCCATCATTAGTAATTGAATGGGTTACGTTCTCCTCTGCAACCCAACACCCTAAAAATCTTCACTCTCCTCCGAATCGGAGAAGAACCAATAGCGGTTGTGGAGAGAAAGCGGGGGATCCCCACAACCTTCCGCTACTGGTACCTTCCTTTTCCTCTTTTTTTTATTAGTTTTTTTCCTAGTCCATCCCTCCTCCAGGACCTCCTCCCCGCATCCGTCCTCGGAGTGTCCACTTGAGATTTCCTTAGGGCGCTTAAAGAGGCCCTTACCGGGACCAGAGGTGTCCATCTGATCCACAGGGTCACGTACTAAACAAGAGGGACCAGGGACAGGGGAGGGAGCAACGGGCAAGGGGAGGGAAGGGGACAGACGGGGGGGGACAGGGGGGACAGAGACAGGCAAAGGAGAGGAAGGAGGGGAAGGAGGGGGTGGGGGCGGGGCAGGGGGGGGGGTTTACCCTAGGACCACTCCTCCCAGTTGGTTTTGGGGGGCCCATAGGTCTTAATTGGGCATCACTCAGAGCAGGCCTGCCCCCTGGACCCTTAGAGGCCCTGGGTGCTGGCACCGGTGGAATCGGCCTGCTTACGCCAGACGCAGCAGGAGCCGCAACATCCCCCTGCCTGCGTCTGCCTGCCCTCTGCCTCTGTGGGAGAGGGCCAGGCGGGCCCGACTGAGCCCCAGGACCCGCAGGGCCGGCAGTTGGCCCAGACTCCCCATTTTCCTGCCTCCCAGCTTGACCAGACCCACACTCTTCTGACCCATACCCTCGGAAGGCCTTCAGGCACCGGCTAAAGGGGTGACCCAGTTCCCCACACAGGTTGCAAACAATCAACCTGCAGGTGTCAGGCGAGTGCCCGAAGCCATTGCACCTCACGCAGCGCGGCATGGTACAATCTGCGCTGAGGTGCGCCGGGCTGCCGCACTTAAAGCAACGCCGAGGCTGGCCAGGATAGAAAGCCAGGATCCTGTCCCTGCCAATGAAGGCACTGCCAGGGACATGCATGACGCTATTGCCCTGCCTTTTCAGGCGGATCCTGGCCGTCCACGCCCCGGTCCAAACCCCACGCTCGTCCAACACTTTCTTTAATGGACTCTGCAGCTGCCCGTACCGCCCGAGCCAGGTCATTATGTCCTCGGGCGGCAGGGACTCGTTCCTCACGAGTACTGTAAGGGTTTTCACCTCCTCTTGGCGGGACAGAGGGACCACCCTAATATTCTTCCAGGGGTCTGACTTCCTTAAAATCTCATAGACAGTAAGGAACATCTCCATCGTTACTGCAGAAACGAAGCTGATGTCAAATTCCCTGGAGTTTGTAGGGTGAATGACAGCAAAAAGGTCCGAAACTTTGAACCTTGCTGCCAATACCCAGTCAATGATCTGTCCTCTGGTGGGGCACTGCCCTGCCCCTTCCCATTTTAGCTGGACCACATTTCGTCTCCTTCTCTCCGGACCCCCTGTACCCCTTGACCAGGCACTGCCACCCTGCGCCTGGTCTGCCGGGGGGGCCCTAAAATTCTGGGCCCCGAACCGAACATACAGGGGGGCCAGAGGGACACTGGCACCAGCCACCTGGGCGAAGGACCTCCCTTCCTTCAGGGCCGTCAGAAGGCCCGCCTCCTGTGGCTGGTCAAACAACACACCTGCGCCTGGGGAGGAGCCCTCTACAGGATCAGCACCCCCACCGCCCACCACCCCATCCACAACACTCTGGGGCTGAGCACCCCCAGTCTGCCTTGCCTCCTTTCTCCTGACAGCCTGGGGAGGAGGCACCTCTGAGGTACCCCCCAAGATGGTGGCTAGCTGACTGCCCAGCAAGCTGTCCCAATCTGCCGGGACTTCAGCGTCAGCAGCAGCAGCAGCACCACCACTCCCCCCCACCTCCATACCAGCCTGATCTTCTACCGGTCCCTGAGAACCCTCCAGATACTTAATGAAATCTAGCGCTGGACAGTCCCCTTCCAGCGCCCCCATCTTGGTCTCCCCCCATCCGGCCGAAGCTTGGCCTGCAGTCAGATCCCCCCCAGACTCAATACCCCCACTAACCATCACTTCCTGTCCCGCCACTGGACCGGAAACTGCGGGGGACACAGGCCGGAAGTGAGTCGGAACTACCTCCCGCGGCTCCTCCAGCAGGTCCGCCCCTCCCGGCCCCTCCCCCAACCCGCGGGCGACGCCCGCCTCGGTTTTGGCGCCATTAGCCTCTGCTGGAAGCCCTGGAGCCTGTGGATCTCCTCCTCCCGCATCCAGCAAAGGAGCCGATCCACCCTCCACCTCCTCTCCGTCACTACCTGCCTCCCCCTTTCCCATAATCACAACCGGATCGGGGATTACCGCCGGGATCTCCTCAGCAAGTCCCACACCTGACTCCCCCTCCCCCATGGCATGTGTAGATGCAGCGGCCGCCATTTTGGCCGGACCGCCCTGCACCCGCTGCATACACGCCGGGATCACTGGGGTACACTGAACAGTCCCGGTAGTCTTTACAGCAGACAGCTCCATAGCCTCTTCCTCCAGCCCTATCTTGCTGGATTTCTGGGAACCATCCGGGTCCTTCACGCTGGCGGCAGCCAGCGGTCTCAGCACAACAACCGGTGTCATCACCGCCCTTCCCCCACCAGCCATACCTGTCTCTAGTGAGACTGAATCATCGGGTGCCCTACCCGGATCCACCCGTGTCCCTGCCACAGACACAGGCTGGGGTACAACGGGGATCCGGGGACCCTCCTCAGCCTCACGAGCAGGGATCATACCTGGCTGGGGGGGAACACCAACACCGGTTTGCATCGCCTCCACCACCGGCTCCAACTCCGATCCTGCTCCAGCCCTTTCCTCCTGTGGGGTCTGCGGGGAAGGTCCTCCTCTCCTCGCCGCCTGGGTCCCCTCTTGGCTGGCCCTTCGGATCTCTCTGCGGATCTCTAGGCAAAAGCCCCTCTCTCCAACGCCTCGGTCACACAGACCATCAATTAGGTCCCAGTCTTCCGCACACTGAGCTTTGAAAAGCTCGATTGCTTCTCTAAATTCCCTTCGTTTGCTGCTATTGGCCTTGTCCCTCCGGTTACGAAGGTCAGATAATACTTCCATTTTTCGGCAGAAAGCCAGGGAAGCTTTCTGGATAAGCCCCTTCACTCTTGATCTTCTCCTCTTCAATTTCGGAGGGTCCTCACCGGGCTGAGCCCGGGTCCAGTCTAGTATTTCAAACTGGGTTTTCAAAAATAGTTTCTCCTCCCGGGAGAGGTTTTTCAGCCCGGGGATAGACTGCAGGTTTCCAGGCCGGGCCAGCTGCCCCGGTCCTGGGCTGGAGGAAGCCATAGCTCCCTTACGCTCCAAAGCACTGGTTCTCCTTGGGAGCTCAGTAGCACACAACCTCCTTCCTCAGAATTGCCGCGGCTACTGACACCAGACTTGCCCTCCAATAGATCCTCGTTAAAGGATTTAAAGTGTACTCATTCCAATTACAGGGCCTCGAAAGAGTCCTGTATTGTTATTTTTCGTCACTACCTCCCCGAGTCGGGAGTGGGTAATTTGCGCGCCTGCTGCCTTCCTTGGATGTGGTAGCCGTTTCTCAGGCTCCCTCTCCGGAATCGAACCCTGATTCCCCGTTACCCGTGGTCACCATGGTAGGCGCAGAAAGTACCATCGAAAGTTGATAGGGCAGACATCCGAATGTATCGTCGCCGTCACGGGGACGTGCGATCGGCCCGAGGTTATCTAGAGTCACCAAAGCGGCCGGGGAAGGGGCCGGAGCCCCCGGGCCCCCGGATTGGTTTTGGTCTGATAAATGCACGCATCCCTGGGGGTCAGCGCTCGTCGGCATGTATTAGCTCTAGAATTACCACAGTTATCCAAGTAACAGATGGAGCGATCAAAGGAACCATAACTGATTTAATGAGCCATTCGCAGTTTCACTGTACCGGCCGTGTGTACTTACACGTGCATGGCTTAATCTTTGAGACAAGCATATGCTACTGGCAGGATCAACCAGGTAGCCCGTCGTCGGTCGAACAGCTTCCCCCCGGGGGCCCGGGGGGAGAGGGCTGAGGGCCGTGGGCCGGGGTCGGGCGGCCGGCCGCCTCGCCGCAGGGGGCGACCCTCGGGAGGCGGCCGGGCCCGGGGGCGACGCTTCCGTGGGGTGGAAGAGGCGGCGGGGAGGAGGGAGGATCGGCCGAAGCCTCCCCCTCGCCCGTCGGCCTCGACGTCGCGCTCTCCCGCGGCCGGTCCGCGGGAGGGTGCCTTGCTCGAGGTACCGGGGCTGTCGGAGGTCAACTGCGCTCGGCCGCCGGGGCCCCGGAGCCGGCCTGGGCGAAGGGAGGGGCGTCCGGGAACGGTCCGTCAAGACCGCCCGGTCAGCGCCCTCGGCCTCGCCCGGCGCGACCCCGCCGCCGGCGGCGTCCTTCTGACCGGCCTAATTCTCCTTCGGGTCCTGGCAGACTCACCGTCGGGGTCTGCGGGGGCGATCGGAGGACCACCCCGGGCGGGGTGGCGGGTCTCCTCCGGCCCCGCGACCAACCGGGGGACCCGTCGCCGGTGCGGCGGGTCGACCGCGGAAGCCTTCCCCGGGCGGACGGGAGGGGGGGTGGAGGCGCCCCTGGCGGTCCGCGACCTCCGGGGCCGGGTCCTGGGCGCTCCTTCCCCTCCCCGCCGGGAGGCGGTGGGCATCATCGGTCCGAGCGTGAGGCGTCCTGAGAACGTGGCACTCTGAAAATCACCTCCTCACATATATCCGCAGCAACCTTTCCCGGAGCCCTCCCTCCCCGAAAATAGTTCCGGGCCGGAAGGGGGGATCAGAGCGAAATCCGTCCGGGCTCCTGGAACTCCCTCCCGGCCTCGGCGGGCAAATCCGACCTCATACGCGACCTCCGCGCTTTTTGCCCAGGAAAAACGGCAAAGACACCAATGTCCAGCTTGGAACGGCTGGTCAGCTTGGCTTTGGCCGCGCGCGCCGGGGAAAGCCGCCGACTCTCTGGAGCGCTCCGCCGGCCTCAGACCGAGCCGAGGGCCGGGTAAGGCGGCAAACTCTCTGGAGCGCTCCTCCGGCCTCGGACCCGGCCGCGAGCCGGGAAAGGCGGCAAACTCTCTGGAGCGCTCCGTCGGCCTCGGACCCGGCCGAGGGCCGGGGAAGGCGGCAAACTCTCTGGAGCGCCGGACCGGCTTGGGACCCGGACTCGAGCCCCGCGGAGGGAGGGAGGAAGACGAACGCTCAAGTCCAAAGGGTCAGCTTGGCCATAGGCTTCGCTTTAGCGGACGTTGGAGAACATTCATCCCGGTTAGGTGCGGTCGTCGCCGGTCACCCCCGGCTGCCTTACCATGGGTCCTGGACGGTTCCTGGAG
>JBBDGP010002823.1:2735000-2736782 GCA_037952835.1 Lithobates septentrionalis
CCCATTCAGTCGCCACAGACCCTGCCCTTTCTGGGGGGTCTCGGCAACATTCAAGGCCACAGACACCATACTGTGGTCGGAGAACTCCACCGCATGCAGCACAGGAGCCGCAAAAGCAGAGTCCCCCTTTAAAAAAAACCTATCTAATCTACTCTTACTACTACCTCTGGTATATGTGAAACCAGTGAGGCTGGGAAGATGGCGAACATGCGCATCCACCAACCCGGCATCCCTTACTATACTATTAAGAAAAATACTATCGTACCCCAGGGGGCCTGAGGCACCTGCCCGATCCTTTGATCTGGTGACCATCAAAGACCACCTGCTGGGATGTAAACAGATAAGGTTTAACCATTGTAAGAAGGCTCTTCCTATCCCTCTTGGTCTGTGGACCATAAAAGTTGATAAGACGGAGGAATTGCCCCCTCACAACGGCGTCTACCACCAGACATCTACCAATCTCCACTTCTATCACTCGTCGGCAGGCCACCGAACCAGTCTTAAAAAGGACCGCTACTCCGCTGCAGGGCTCAGCCGCAAGAGACCAGAGAGAGGGCCCACATCTCCACTCTCTCTTTGCTAGGTGCATCTCTGCCACAGATGCCAGCCAGGTCTCCTGCAAAAATAAAATATCAGCATCAATCTGGCTGAAAAAAGTAAAGGCTGCAAAACGAGCCGCCGCAGAACGTATACTTGCAACATTAATTGTTGCCAGACGTATCGGAGAGGGTACCGCCATCCTTAATGATAAAAGGGTTTGCGTTCTCCTCTGTAATTAACTAAAAGAAATACCTAAGGGACCTCTTCCTCCTCAGAGTCCGAGGAGGGGTACCCTAACTCATAGTCCAAGGCCAAAGGGGAGTACTTGTTCCCGCTGGACACTGAACTTGTGCCAGGCTGAGGGACACCATCCCCACCCCCTCCAGGCCACTTTGCCTTACGTCTTTTATTTTTCTTTTTCTTTCTTAACTCCCAACCCTCATCTTGGTGGGTTTCCCTGCCGTCTTCCTCCGACTGCCCACTAGAGGCATCTTTGGGCCTTTTCTGTGGCCCTCTCAGGGGAACAGAGGTATCCATAGCAATTGGGTTTTGTGACTCAGAAGTAGGAACAGAGCCAGACAGGGAACGTGACGAGGAAAGGGGCCCAGAAGGGCCTACAGGAGAGGGAGAGGGGGGGGAAGAAGGGGGAACAGGTGGATGGGGAGGGGGTGGACAAGAGGGGGGGGGGGAGGGACAGGTGGATGGGAAGGAGGTGAACAAGAGGGGGGGGGGGAGGGGGGGCAGTGGGTCTTCTGATGGAACCAGGAGGCCTCCGAGACTCAGCCCTGCTCCCACCAGGGATCACAACCCTTTCCGGGGTTGGACTCGGGGCACCCCTCTCACCACCACCACCCGCCTCAACCACAGGACTTACCCCAGCACCATCCTGTCTGCGCCTTCTTTCCTGCCGTTGTCTTTGGGGTAACGGGACTTCTGGCCCCTGAACCCCAGAACCCCCAGAAGGACCCCGCCCAGCCCCTGCAGAGGCACCTGGGTCCGGATTGCCCCCGTCAGCCTCGCCCCCCCTGAAAGCCTTGGGGCAACGGCTGAAAGGGTGGCCCATTTCACCGCAGAGGTTGCAACAGATCAACCTACAGGTCTCTGGGGCATGCCCGAAACCGTTGCACCGGACGCACCGTTGGATTGTGCAGTCCGCGCTCAAGTGTGTTGGACTACCACACTTGAAGCAACGGCGAGGCTGGCCCGGGTAGAAGACCAGGATCCGGTCTCGGCCTATAAATG